>JANHAO010020491.1:0-12834 GCA_026873985.1 Saraca asoca | reverse complement strand
TTAATTTAGGCTAAACCATCCTCAATTATCTAAGTAATCATAATAGGAAAGATTTTAATTAATTGTTAAAGATCATAAGTGTGGTGAAACTTCAATCCTAGGCTTTTATAATTGAACTTTACTTATTATTTACTTACTACTCTTTCATTAAGTCTTTTTATTACTTTTGATATTCTTATTTGATTTAGTCAACTTATATTGTGAACTCTGGTAATTGATAATAAGATTTCTATGGGATTCGACCCATATTTGCTAGTATCTACTACAACTACACTATGCGCTTGCAGAAAACAACATATCAAAGACCCATGTACACTTGATGGGTTTTATTCCTTCAAGTGCAATGGCCAATTCCCACACTTTGTTTTTATGTATTGAATCCATTTTGGGTTTCATGGCTTTTCATCACTTCAAGGAATCAATATCTGGTATTGCTTCCTAATAACTAGTAGGTTCATTGTCTTGGAAAATTGTTACATCATTCTCTTGTGTGAGGAGAAAACCATATCTTTTAGGTTCATGACATTTCCTACTAGATCTCCAGAGTGCATGTGTACTTTAAGCTTGATTACTTATATCAACCCTTTAAGGCACTTAATCAAACTTATCCCTAATCGTGTGTAATGAACACATTTTATACATATTTTTTATCCGTTTATACCTGGTCTTTCGTCATGTTTATGTGCTTAATTGGATGTTTGAAATTAGTTTTGTGGTTTACTCAGTTTTTTTGCTTAATTGAATTTATTTGATAATTTTACATTCTTTATTAGGCATATCTTAAGCTTTGGACCTCATTTTTGGATGATTCTTATGTCATAGGAAAGATAAGATAAAGATACAAAAATGTCATGAAGAGTCCCATCCCAGTTCAACCTTTTTGGAAGTCAAATCAAGCCCACAATCTAGAGCAGAGTGCTGACCTGCAACTTAGAACCAGTTTTGGTATTTTCATCATAAGAGGAGCTCCACCTATCATTTTGGTGCAAACTCAAGCCCATAGAATAGCTAAGATCCATCCTAAGGCAAACTACACTATTTTGAATTAATTACATGGTTGTGGACTTAAATGTTTAATTCTATTATGGATTGGACTACTTTGGAAAGCTGTCTTCGTTTTTAGACTATAACTTTAGCTAGGAATTGAGTTTTTATGCAAGTTTAAGGCCATTGGACTCCTAAGAGACAAGGTTACAATTCATATGAAGAGAGACACATCCAATGAAGCCTCCTTCCTACCCTAATCAGTAGCTCAACCAAGAGGTAGTGCAGTGAGCCTATAAATAGCTAGTTGAGTCACAACTGTAATATCTTTTACATTCATTCTTTATATTATCTCTAACTTGGAGAAGGAGAGGAGCTTTGCTAGGTCAAGACTCTAGTCCCAATTAGGTTTATTCTTTCATGTTATTTTTGGATTTTATTTCTACATTAATGTGTAACTAAACCCCTATTTCAATTTAAAAGAGTTTCTGCACTAATTCTTTAGTTGATTGTGATATTTGCTCCTAATTCCAATTAATTCCTAATTTTATTCTCTTGATTATCTAATTTTACTACTTATAATTGCCTTGGATGATTAGTTGATAGGGCCTATTAATTAATTATTTAATGTGATTTAACGCTAACTGGATGTTTTATAAGTAATTTCATTGTTTGTGGCTGTTTGGCTATGGGGTAGCAATAGGGTGTTGATATGCTACTGGGGTAGATTAATTTTCCTAGAGAATTAAGGGTAGTTAATTGGGTTGCTGTTAGGGTAATTTTGTTAATTAGACTTGGTTGTTTTAGAGCTTAATGTTATTAGTAAATTAATTGAGGTACTGGGCTTCAACTGATTTAGCAATAAGAGCCAATTAGGTATTGAGCATGGTTGGCTAGTTTGAGAGGAAATTAATAAGGATTTATTAGGCGATGGGCTTGATTAATTTCTTGGCCAAGTAGTTACAGTGGGAGTGAAATAATAATGTCAAGGATCAATCAATGAATTGGTTGCAAGAGTCCATTGGATTGAGCTTTTCTCATTTGAATTCTCTTCATTTCCAATTCTTTTTTGTTATGCACTCGAACTATTTGCTTTAATTCTTATTTCTAATTAGGTAATGAACCCCCTATTTCATACTGCAAACATATAGAAGTAAATTACCAGTATTTGTGGACATGACCTGGACTCACCCTAGTTGCTAGCTTGGGTAGTTCAACGTTATTTTTGGCTAGTCTTGATAGTTATTAGTGTGATTTATGTTATTTTGTGGTTCTTGAACCTTTTCAAGTTCTACTTTACTCCCATTATACTTTTCAAGAATAAACTTCTTTTCCAAAAAGGTAGTGTTTATTGAGACAAAGACCTTTTGCTCAATAAGTGGTAAAAGTAGTAACCCTTTGTTTCCTTAAGGTATCCCAAAAATAAGCATTTATCACTTTTAGATACTAGCGTGTTTGTGATAATGCACTTCACATAAGCAGAACATTCCCTAATCTTTATATGTGAAAAACTTGGCCTTTTCCCAAACCATAGCTCGTATGATGTCTTATCATTAGACTTTGATGGGACACAATTAAGGATGTATGTAGTAATTTCTTAACTTTATCCCAGAAAGATATTGGTAAAATTGCAAAGCTCATCATGGAGCGTACCATGTCAAGTAAGGCATGGTTTCTCTTTTTAAAACACCATTTTTTTTGTGACATTGTAGGTGGAGTCCATTGTGATAGAATCATAAACTCCTTGAAATAATTAATGAATCCTGGCTTAAGTATTATCTTCCTCGAGTAAATCTAAATGTCTTAATATGTTTTCTAGTTTGTTTTTCTACTTCACTTTTGAATTCTTTGAAGTTTTCAAAGTCTTTAGACTTGTATTTCATAAAATACACATACCCATACCTAGAATAGTCATCACTCAAGTAATGAAGTAGGAAAATGTGCCTCTTGCTAAAGTAGTCATTAGACCGCATACATCACTATGTATAAACTCTAGCACTTCTTTGGCACATTGGCCCTTTTCGCTAAAGGGTTTACTAGTCATTTTCCTAATGAGATATGATTCACAAGTTTCATATGTGTTAGCCTAGGTTATCCTAGCCACACATATTTCTTAGTTTTGATATTGAAAAATAATTTTTAATCAATTTTTCACATTGTTATTTAATATTATATTTCACTGCATATTTTAATTTGTTTTTTAGGTTTCAAAAGTATACAATTGTGATTCAAGAGATCCAAACATAGATTTAGAAATTATTTTTATTTCAATAGGATCTTTTTTAAATGAGTTCAAATGATATTTGATCCAAATATTTTAACTAAATAATAAGGTAGAAAAACTACTTGAAGAAAACAAATTTTATAAAATTGTTTTTCATACTATTTTTTCATTTCATACATCGATTTTTATTTTTAAAAATCTATATACATTAATTTTTACATCAATTCAATAAAGAACAATTTTTAAACTGAAGGTTGAGAAAATTATCTACTTCGATGCAGTAATCGATTCAAAATCTATGAATAACAAATCGTAATTTGATTACCATACCGATTAATAAGTTGTAACCACTTGTAATTAATACTATAATCGATTCAATTATTGAAAGTTAGTTATTTTGTTATAGACAGCTACAACAGTTATAAAACCTCAACTACTTTGATTATTTAAAGCAGTTTTCATAGTTTTTCTTCACAAATTCAAGTGAGAAAACAACTAAGAAAAAGAGCTAAACATGTTTCTCTCTACCTTATCATGTTTTTGAGATTTAATCAAAAGCTTATGGATCAAAGATCAATTGAAATCCTCTAAGATTATTTGAGATTTTCATCGCAAACTTGTGGTATTGTATTTCATACTCTTCCTTGTTTCTATTTCTTTTTATTTGAGATTTCTAGGGATTTAGAAATCTGTATAGGTTTGCAAGAGCCTGCCACAAATCTTGTGCTTTTGTTTAGGTTTAGAAGAGCCTATTATAATTCTTCTAGGTTAGCAAGAAGCCTGTATAATTTCTTATATTTGATGTAAATTGACATTTCAGGAACTTGATAAATCCTGATAGTTTTCTTTCAGTTGAAAAGGTCTTTCGGTTAAGAAAGATCAAGTGGAGTAGACTTGAATTATGGTTTTAATTCAAGTTGAACTACTTTAAAAATTTGTGTTCTAATCTTTACTATTCTACTGCACACAAATCTATTTACCATGTTATTATTGAACCCAAATGTAACACAAAAGCATATATAAATCTCCAACAAGAAAACGGAAAGATCCAAAGTTCGTTGAAATTTTAACTCTAATTATTCTTTTTAGGTACCTGAAAATATGATTCATAATCAAATGGATTCAAGTATCCATCTTTGTGTAACTTTATGATTTTAGTTTCATTAATATGAACAAGTCTTCAATGTTAAAGATGGGACAAATTTATGCATTTATTAAACTTTGGTTTCTTATTTATGATCGTTAAGATCTCTTGTCTTAGTTTTTGAATATACAATCCATCAATAAGTTTGCCAGTGCCATAAAACTTGTTATCATGTAAAAAAGAACAACTCTTAAAGGTAAAAGAAAATCCTTCTTGATCCAAACAAGAAATGGAAATAATATTCTTAGAAATTGTAGGAACATAGTAACAATTATTTAGTCTTAGAATTAAACCCTTAAGCAAGTCTAAAATATAGGTTCCTACACTAATAATAGCAACTTTTGGTCCATTCCCATTACGCAAGTCCACTTTACCTTTATGCAACTTTCTATTATTTCTTAGTCTTTGCACATCATTACAAATGTGTAAGCCAAAATCGATATCTAATAGCCAAGAATTACTAGAATAGTGTGACAAGTTTATCTCTATCATAAAGATACTTGAAGTAGAAGCTTTTATAAGCTTTTTCTACTTTATGTTTTTGAGATACTCTTAACAATTTGGCTTTCAATGGCTTTTTAGTTCATAATAGTGGCAGATGCCTTTAGGAGTGGTCTCTTTCTGCTTATGTATAGCTCCCTTAGGTTACTTAGCCTTAGACTTCTTGTTGAGCTTCTTCTTCTTTCTCTTTTTGGGCTTAAAAGATATTCTAGTCATCAGTATAAATTGTTCCTTCTTGAAAGTCATTTTGACAGTCTTAAGCATATCAAGTAACTCTATAAGAAAGACCTCTATCTTATTCATGAAAAAATCCATGAAATATTGCCCATATGACTTAGGAAAGGAATGCAATATGATATTCACTATGAAATCATTATTGTTAGCCTAAGTTACCCTAGCTACACATTCTTCTTAGTTTTGATGTTGAAAAATAATTTTAATCTAAATCATCTGTATTACTATCTGACAATATACTTTATCATTTTAATTTGTTTTGTAGTTTCAAAGTATATGATTCAAAATATCAAAATTAGAGAGAGCAATTATTTTATTTCCATAGGATCTTTTGTAAGTGAATTCAAATGAGATTTCATTCAAACAACTATTTTTATATATGATATAATGAGGTAAAAACAAACTACTTGAAGAAAACTAAGATCAAATATTTTTCAAACAAAGATTTTTCATAAGTACAGATTTTATAGAATTGTTTTACACATTGAGAATCGATTCAAGAATTGATTCAAGTTGAGAAATCTATGCAAATCGATTCATGAAGAAAGCTTTGAAAATTTTTAAACCAAAGGTTAGGATTTTGTTTTGAATCAATTCACAAATTGAAAGTTAGTTTTTCTATTACAGATGACTATAACAATTATAAAATCCCTAATCACCTTTCAATTTCAATAGATTTCATACCTTTTTCTCTTTTTCAAGTATGAAAATCACAGAGCTAATCAAGATTTCATTCTACATCATTACTTCATTGAATCAAACTGATTTTGAATAAAATCTCTACGGAATTCACAATAACTGTTTGAGATTTCATCTCAAACTTTTGGTATTGTATTCCCTACCTTATCTTGATTTTGTTTTTAAGATTTCTAGGTTGATAGGAATCTTGTTTATGTTGCCAACAGGCTGTAGAAATTCTTATGGTTATTTTAGGTTTGAAAGAACTAGGTTAAAATCTTCTAGTTTAGCAAGATCCCTATTGTAATTCTTGTGTTATTGTTTTAAACTGATAGTCTAGGAGCCTACTTTTAATCTTGATGTTTTGATAATAAAAGTGGTAATCTAATTGAAGATTATCTAGTGGAGTAGACTTGAATTATGGTTTCAATTCAAGTTGAATCACTTTAAAAACCTTGTGTCTTGAATCTTTATTTTTTTGCTCCAATATTTCTATATTTTGCACAATTGTCAAATTTGCACTCTACACATTTATTGATCAATATTCTACTGAACTTCTTGATATAAAATAATTCTTTACATTCTTGTCAAATTCAAAGAGTTTACAATAATCAAAGGAGTATATAAATTCCTCTAAAGGAATAAGGGCAAGATCCACAATATATCTTTATTTGGGACCCTTAGTTGATATCAGAGCTTTGGTTCTCGATACTCCTTTTCTTTTACAAGATTATGGCTTCAAATTTTACTATTTTCTTAGATTATCCATCCCTGAATAATCCACCTACTTTTAATGCTAAAAGTTTTGCTTTTTAGAAATACAAAATTAAAATTTTTATTGAAGCTTTGGATGTGGACATGTTAGAAATTTTGGAAATAGGTTATACATCTCCTAAGATATCTCTTAATGGAAGTTTGCAACCTAGATCTAGACTATTATGGATTAAAGAGGAAAGAAGGAAACACCTCCTTGCTTCTAAGGTAAAATGGACTGTTATTAATTCACTGTCTTCTTATGAATTTTGATGAACTTTTGAGTGTAGCATAGCAAAAGAAATCATAGACACTCTGGAGAATACTTACAATGGGAGAACTCAAGTTGATTGCAAAAAGGAAGAGTAGCATTGTCTTATGGCCAAACACAATGAAAATATGCAAGTTCTAAAGTATCCTTCATTTTTCTGTGGTTTTTATGTAAATGATACTGGTAGTGAATCTAATGGTGAAATAAATGATGAGGTGATGATTTAAATGATGATGATTCTGATGACTTGTAAGAAAAGATTTATGAAGCCTTGACTAAAGCCAATAAGGAGATAAAGAGATTGAAAAATCAGAATGAAATTTTGCTTAAAAATATTGAGCAAATTGAAAAGGAAAATATTGATTTGAATACTTTACCAGAGAAGTTAGTAAGTGAAATTAAAGCATATGAACAATATGGGCCTCATAAATTAGAAATAGAGAAGTTGAATAAGGCTATAGATTTACTGATAACAATGTAAAACTTAATGGCATGCTAGAAAACCAGAAAAAATTTTTGAATAAAGTTTTGTTAGGATATAGGTAGCAAAATTATAAGAAATCTGAGTGATGGAATCCTGCTTATATCACCTGTTATTTTTGTAATCATATAGGCCATCACATCAGAGACTATCCATTTAAAACTGGAACATATTTGCTAAAATCAAATGAAAAATTTATGTGGTTACCTAAATCATCTATGGTAAAGAAAATTTTTGCTATGAGTACGAACAAGTTTGGACCTAAAACTTACTGGGTACCAGCTAAACAAAATTAATCTTAGCTTTGTAGGTCTGTGTGGGAGAAAAGAAAGCAACTCATAATGTAGAGCAGAAGTTGCACTCACCATAAAACAAAGATTGTAAATTTTCATACTCTTTCATTTTTATTTTTGGGTTTGTATATTGCAATTACTAACTTAAGCATTAAAGATGTTAATAAGTTTGTGTTACAGGTACATGGAGAGAACTTGAGTTTTTAAGTGATTTGATATGCTAATTTGGTTATTTGAATGATTAGGAAATCATTTAGGAAAACCTTTAGAAAACAAAAATTTAGAAAAATTGAACTTAAGATTTCCTAGATCGATTCAGTAATTAATTCACATTTATCCAGATTTTTTCATGAGTTTTTGAATCGATTCTATAATTGATTCACTTCTCAAACAATGCACACTAAGGGTTGATTCTTCAATCGATTCACTAGATTTTACAAAGTTTCGAGAAGACTCAAAATTTCTAAATTTTTTTCTAAAACATCTAGATGAATCAATTCCCTAATGGATTCATTGGAACCTTATTCATCTATGAACCAATTCAGTAACTGATTTGCTATGAATCTTAATGAGTAAATTTAAACCCAAATAGATACATTATTACATTTTTGCTCTCTGAATGGATTCATAAATCAATTCAAGGTGTAATTCTATATATACTCGAATCAATGTTGAACTCATTTCATAGTTTTTTCTTCAACCCCCTACTCGAAACTTTCTCATCTTTTCTCTCAGAAAATCCCTCAAATCTCATCCCCCAACACACTTTTTCCCATTTTTCTTTTATAGAAATATTAGAAACACTTATTCTAACATCTCTGCCTAATTAATTTTGTCAAAAATGCCCAAAATAAAAAATTGACAAATCAAGCCTGAAAAACCCTAGGTACAAAACTGTAGATTTTTCAAAGATTTCAACATAAATGGAAAAAAGAATCAAGCTCGTCACCAAAAGAAAGGACAAATCCCCAATCAAATCAACACAATCAACCGATGAAGAATCATTCTTCAAATATTCAAATGAGTATGCAGCTTACCTTTCTCTTGCAAATAGAAAAGTTGAACCATTGAAATGTGTTAGCATAGATTACCCTAACTACATATTTCTTAATTTTGATGTTTGAAAAGCAGTTTCAATCAAACCATTTACATTACCATTTGACATTATATTTCAAATTTTAATCAAATCATTTACATTACTAATTGACATTATATTTCACTATTTATTTTTATTTGTTTTGCAGATTCAAAGTATATATATGATTGAAGAGATCTCATATTAGAAATTAGGAATTATTTTATTTTTATAGGATCTCTTGTAAATGAATTCAAATGAGATTTGATTCAAATATTTTTTTTAACTAATACTGTGAGATACAGACAAACCACTTGAAGAAAGCAAATATTTTTCAAACAAATATTTTTATAAATATAGATTCTATAAAAATTATTTTACACATTACAAATCGATTCATATTTGAAAATCTATATGAATTAATTCATCAATCAATTTATGAAGAGCAATTTTGAAAAATTTTTAAACCAAAGGTTGTGATTTTTCTTTGAATCGATTCAAGAATCAATTCACCAATTGAAAATTAGTTATTTTGTTATAGTTTATTACAGAAGTTATAAAAATCTAACTACCTTCAGTTTTTACATAGATTTTAGATATTACATGAGTTTCTTTTTGCTTCAAGTGCAAAATTCTTTGAGAAAATAGGGTAAAACAAGATTGTCTTTCATCTCACTATTTTTCTCAATTAATTAAGAGATTTTGAATCAAAGATATGTTGAATTCATCTTAAGCATTCAAAATTTCTTCTTAAACCTCTAGTATTGTATTTCTTACTTTACCTTCATTTCTTTTCTTATATTTTATTTTAAGGTTTCTAGGTTGATAAAAATCTTGTATAGGTTAGTAAGAGCCTGTTATAATTCTTGTGTTTTAGGTTTAGAAGAACTTGGTTAAATTCTTTTAAGTTGCAAGATTCCTGTAATTCTTATGTTATTATTTTTGAACTGGCATTTCAGGAGCCCTTTTTGATCCTGATAGTTTTTGTTAAGAAAGTGGTCTTTAAGTTAAGGAATGATCCAGTGGAGTAGACTTGAATTATAGTTTTAATTCAAGTTGAACCCCTTTAAAAGCCTTGTGCCTGAATGTTTACTCTTTTACTCCTACATTTAATTTTTGGTTATACAACTTATCTTGCTGCACAATTATTAATTCTACTGTATGCATTTTAATTGATTAATTTTCTACTATATCTCTTAATACAAGGCAATAAATCATAGTCATAATAAATACAAAAGAAGAATTCATATTAAAAAACGGTGTATGTACATTCCCCTAAAGGAATAAGGGTAATATCCAATTTCCATAGTTTATCTTCTAATCTAGGACCTATCAATTGGTATCAGAGCTTTGCCTCTTAATACTCCTTTTATTTGACAAGAAAATGGGTTCAAACTTAGCTATTTTCTCTGACTGCCCATATTTGAAAAATCCACCTCCTTTTGACTTAGAAAATTTTGCTTTTTGGAAGTACAAAATCAAAATTCTTATTAAGGCTTTAGATGAGAACATGCTAGAAATTTTAGAAACTGGCTATGAATATCCAATGACATCTGTTGATGGAGTTCTAGAACCAAAGTCTAAATTGTGATGGACTAATGAAGAAGAAAGAAAACATCTTCTTGTCTCCAAGTTAAAATGGATTTTTATGAGTCCACTGTTTGCTAATGAGTTTCCAAGAATTTCAGAATGTAGAATAGCAAGAGATTTTAGACATCCTGAAGACTATTTACAGTTGTAGAATTGAAGTTGATTATAAAAAGGAAGAACAACATTGCCTTTTGGCCAAGCATAATGAAAGTTCACAGGTTTTATTGTATCCTTTATCTTTCTATAGTTCCTATGTTAGTGATTCTAATATTGATTCCAACAATCAAATAGATGATGATGATTCTGATGACCTATATGAAGAAATTTATGAAGCACTAAATAAAACCAATAAGGAGATAAAGAAATTAAAGAGTCAAAATGAAAGTTTGCTGAAAAAGCTTGAGCAAATTAAAAAAGAAAGTGCTAACTTGAATGTATTAGATAAAAAATTAGTTGGTGAGACCAAAGCATGTGAAAACTATTAGTCCTATACCCTAGAGATAGAGAGATTGAATAAGACTTTACAAAGTTTTACTGAAAAGAATGAAAAATTAAATGGCATACTTGAAAATTAGAAAAATTTTCAAAATAAAAATGGCTTAGGATATATATAGCAGCAGTCTAAAAGATCTAAGAGATGGAACCCTGCCTATATCACCTGTTATTACTATAATTACAAAGGCCATCATATTAGGGATTGTCCATTCAGGAATGGAACATTCTTGTTGAAACCAAATAAAAAACTGGTGTAGTTACCAAAATTATCTACTATTAAGAAAGTTTCTATTAAGTCTACTAACAAGTTTGGACCAAAAACTTACTGGGTACGAGCCAAGTAAATTTAATTCTAGTTTTGCAAGTCTATGTGGGAGAAAAAAAAGTTGCTTATGATGTAAGACAAAATTTACCTTCACCATAAGACAGACATTGATAAAACCCCTATAATCTTTAGTAAATTTGCTTATTTTTCATGTTTGATTTGTATGCTATAAGTACTAACTTAAGCATCAGAGATGTTGCTAAGTTTGTTTTGCAGGTACATAGAGAGAATTTGAGATTTCAAGTGATTTGATATGTTATCTGGATGTTTAAGTAACAAGAAAAACCCTTAGAAAAATAAAAGCTTAGAAAAATTGAATTAAAGATCCTCTGAATTGATTAAGTAATCAATATGAATTTATCCAGGTTTTTCATGAGTTTTTGAATTGATTCTATAATCGATTCACTTCTTGAATTCTAAATATTGAGAATTGATTCACACAATTTCATAAAGTTTTGGGAAGACTCAAATTTTTAAATTTTTCTAAACTTTTTTAAAAAAATGAAGACATTTTTTTTTTCAAATAGGAAAGATATAAAATTTAATAAATTTTTATTTTACATTGGATCTAATTTAAAATTGTTTGTGTCGGTCCCAATTAGAATAGTTAAAAATTGCGGAAAGAGAATGGATCTTGCCCTTATCTCGTTGGAGATTTGTATAACCAGTATCAAACTCGGATTCAATTGATTTTACATGTAAAAGTATCATAAACAGTAGTTGGGTAAGAGATAAAAATAAAGAATAGATTGTAGATAAAAGAAAATATATGAACACAAATATTTTAAAGTAGTTCAACTTGAATTGAAACTGCAATTCAAGTCTACTCCACCTGATCTTTCTTAACCGAAAGACCTCTAAATTATAAAAGATAACCTTCAGGATTGACAGGCTCATGAAATGCCAGTCTTTGCAATAGAACCACAAGAAATTAATAGGTCTTTTGCTAATCTGGAAGATTTACAATAGACTCTTCTAAACCTATACAGATTTCTAAACCCTAGAAATCTCAAATAAATGGAATACAATTAAAGAAAAGAGTTGGAAATATAATACCAATGTTTGAGAAGAAATTCTCAAACAAACTAGAATGAACTTGAAGCAGATTTTGATCCAGAAGATTTGCAAAACTCTGAAGATTTTTAGAGTAATTCGAGTGTTTCTTTCTTAATCAGTTTTCGCACTTGAATGATATGAAAAACTATGTGAAAATCTCATGTATATAAAAGGTGGTTGGGCTAGAATAACTGCCATAATCGTTTCTAACAGAAAAATAATTTTTCAGTTTACACATCGATGTAACATCGATTATGGTCTGTTATTCACTAATGCATCAGTGTAAAATTGATGTACAATGTATTGTTTGAAGGCTGTACATCGATTAATACATCGAAGCAGTCAAATTCCTAAACCTTTGGTAATGATTTTTGCTCGATACATCGAAGTAACATCGATTTGCCCATGAGATTTTTTGTTTATACATTGATGTAACATCTATTTGTTTGTGAAGTTTTGCTTAAAACATCAAAGTGACATTGATTTGTCTATGAAGATCTTTCACAGTTCTTCAGTGCATCGATCTTGCATCGAAGTATGCAGTAGAATGTTCTTTTGAAAAGAGCTTTCTCACTTCACCATAAAAGAATAACTGGATCAAATACTGTTTCAGTTTATTTTACATAGAATCCGATTAGAATCAACATCTTAAACACTAATCTTGAATCTCTTCAACATTCTTGAATCAAATACCTGAAAAATAAATTCAAACACACTAAAACATATTGTT
>JANHAO010020490.1:0-12842 GCA_026873985.1 Saraca asoca | reverse complement strand
ATCCAAGGCAAACCTGTGTGCAAGGAGTTGGAGGCTACTGAAATAGAACACCATGTGTTGCTCTGTTGCATTCTGTGTACTCTCTTTCTTATAGCCAATGGGATTCCATCTTAGGGGACCGCCAATATGTACCTTATATTTGTATTCCTAAAGCTTCAAAATACTGTAGTGTTGCCACTTCCAAACACAATAAACGCAGTGCTGTATAGCCCGCTGCTTGTTATCGGTATAATGTCAACTCATTTTGGCATGCATTAGTGTTGGCTTTCATTTGGCCAATCTGTTCACAATTAGGTTCATTATGGTTTCAGGAGGGTATGTTTTATGAAGAAGTAACCAGTAACAAGAGGACAGTCTTTTTTGGGAAAAATATTTACGTACATTAAATATGCTACATTAAACCATTTCAAATATAATAATAATAATAATAATAATAATAAGGGTTCTATTTCAGATACATACTTGAAAAATTCATAATGGTACATAATTTCGTAACTTTGGTAAAAAATTCTCACTTTCTGTCATTTTTCATTAGAAGTTATAACTTTTAAGTAAACATGTGAAATTTTTTATGCAACTTTAATGGAAAAAATTATTTTTTTTATACTTATTACAAACAAAATCTATACAAAATTATCAATTTTGTGAAAAATTGTAATATTTTATATACAAAGTTGTAATTTTTATATTAAACCTTAACATAAATTTGCAAAATCTTCTATATCAACTATATTTAAATTGGAATTGGTAGTGGAAAGTTTTCTAGAAATTAATTTATTTATTAACCCACAAGTCAAGCAACTAATTGAAGCAACTAATGATTTAATATATGAAAGAATTTCTCCTTTTTAGAGTATTATTTATCTTGTGGTTTCTTCATTTCAATTGCTGTTAGAATATCCATCGGTTTAAAAATTGGAAAACCCAGGCAGCCAAAAAAAAAAAGGCCAAGTCTTGTTTTAAGAGCTTGCGTTGCCTCACCAACCAAAATTGGCATGAAGAGGTGTTCACAAGATCATATGCAATGAGGATTTTCATAATGTATGAGCAGAAATGTATGAACAAGTTTCTTTCACCTCTAAAAGATACTGATGTTTCAAGAATATATGAAAATGGCGGCCGTTTTCATATACAACATAAGAAGCAGGTCAAAATTGTTTAATGGAAGCATCCCAATGGTCCAATATTTCCCAGCAAGCTAAAGAAAGCCTAAAGATGGTGCCTAGGCTTTCAATTTCTCTTCTATTATTAGTATCGAACTCCCGCTTGTCCTAAATTTACATTTGGTGATAATGAAGGTTTTGATAACTATCTACCAATTGGCAAGGTTGGATTGATCGCAATGCAGAAACAAAGCTGCACATTTGAATTCCTATGCTATCCTACAAACTGTTCAAAGGTTAGAGACTGTCAGTTCATCTCCACCTCATCACTCACCAATAATTACCCTCTCCTCTCCACTGGAATTGGCGAAACACCAAAATCTCCTGAAGGCTTGTAAGTTCCAAATGAAATAGTCAGATGGGAGGAGACAGAATCTTGAACCTTTGATGGGTTGCTCTTCTTAATGCTTGGAAGAAGGGGGAATTCTTCATCTGAGATCTCAAAGGAGCTTAAATTACCATTTGTCTCAGAGTGAACCTCCACTAGTTCCTTCTTCTGAGGTGATTTTTGCAGTTCGTTATGATTCACGAAAGCAGCTCTCTTTGGATTGGTTACGTTTAGATGCACCTTCCGGTATAAGCCTACAAGATTCAATCTGTTGTGTGTATTTCTCAAGCAAGGCCAAATGGGATGGCAAAGGCCCAACAGGGGACAAGTCCCATCGGAGAGGGCCTAAAGTCGTCCAAAAACTAAGGATGCCTAGCAAGAGCATAAGCTCACTAATTGCGAGCTTAGGATGCGGGACGAGGCCAAGGTAGACGCCAGTCACTTTCTAGAAGACTCATCTTGATTGAACTCAAGTGCGGATCAACTAGCACGATCAGCAAGTTGTCTGGTGCGAGCTCAAACTACATAATAAGCTGCCCCAAGCATAGGTATGGAACGCTCAAATCTAGTCATCAGCTAGAGGTACATTCTTCCAACTAACATGTCAACCCTCAAAACTGACACATCAGCCTTCAAGAATTGACAGTGAAGGGCCAAGCATTTATTGCTCGTCAAGCATTTATTGCCCACGACGACGGAAATGATAATTTTATAATTTATCAAATTACACTTATAACATTCCCTGCTTTTATAAATAGGGAGGGATATAACATTGTAACATATAGAGAAAAATATATGCAGAAACTTTACTAGAATAGTGAGAGAGCTTATGTACTGTTACTCTGCCAAAATATATACAGAAAAAAGACCTCAAAAGCAAATATAATTACCGTGGACGTATAGGTCATATTGACTTTAGATGAACCACATTAAAAATCTTTAATACTCATCTTGTTCTTTCTTCCTCTTACTCTTGTTGTTTTCTTGCATTTTTACACCTTTTATAGCAGTTTAGATTTCAGAACCTTTGGTTAACTAATTACCAAAATCGACCATCAACATTTTGGCCTTAGAAGGAGGGCCAAACTACTTTTCTACTAGCACACCCACTAACTAAGATGGCAAGAGGAAGAATAAACTGGAGTTCTGACATCGCCGCTAACCAGCCAAACAGCCATAGAGACCAACAACAAAATGTACTAGAAGATGGAAGCCCATTCCTAACAAGCACTTCTTCTGTTCCTCCAGAAACTGACGGTGTACAAGCATTGCATTGATGCCAAGAAGCACTTGAGAATACAATCAGGAAACTTGCTGACGTAGTTGCAGTGCTAGCCCAGGCGCACTCCCATGGGACCTAAAAGCAGGCTAAAACTACTGCAACCAGGAGAACAGACTGGGGGCCATAGAGAGAGGTGCTGGTCCAAGAAGAGAGGCTAGTTAGAGAGGGACCTCGATGAGTAGACTTAGCTCGCTCGACCAACTCGCGACCTGAATGTCAGGATCGTTGGGCTTAAAAGTATGATGGAAATCGACAACCTGGGAGCTCACATCATACCAAAGGCTCGAATGCATGTTGTGACAGTACTAAGGGTCAATGATCTGAAACACAGGATTCAATGATGAAGGAGCTATTACAGAGGGTACAATGGTTGGAGAAACGTCCCTCAACTTGGGACCAGTCAGATCATTACGAGGAGAGGATCCCACTTTCTAAGGAGATCAAGACAGAGCATTTCCCTCATTGATTCAAGATTCTTGCCATCCCACTATACAATAAGAGAAGCGATCCATATGACCATTTGGATGCTTTCAACATCTAGATGGATCTTTAAACTAACAACCTTTTGGTTAAAGGTTACGTCTTCCTAGCTACTCTTGGAGATGTACCTCAAGTGTGGTTCAAGAGCCTCCTAAGTCGCAGCATCGATAACTAGGAAGAGTGCTAGAAAAGATTTATCAACAAATATAAAGCTCTCAAGAGGTAGCTCATACCATTTTGTCACCTCGCCACAATCTTTCAGGGGAGGAACAAATCATTGAGAGATTACATTACGAGATTCTGATGAGAGGTTAACAATATAGAGAATCCCTCTGATGACAACATCCTAACAACAATCTCAGCGAGGCTCTGCAAAGATGGAAAGCTATATGAAAGCATATACAAATCCCTAATGAGAGATTTGGGAGAATTCTATGAACGAACTGCTAAGGAGATTAGATGAGAGGAGACCGGATGAGAGGAGACTTTCAATCTAAAAAAGCTCAAACAAAGGAATGAAACAAGTAGCTCCGCCTTTAACTAGAACAAAAGAGGGAGCAATCACAGGAAGGGCAGAGTAGGCCAGAATGATAATGCCGACATCCAACCCGCAAAGAAGGCCAGGAGGGAGCGACCTCATCCATAAGGTCACCACGACAATTATAGTATCCTCTCTGATACCTCAGAGAGGATATATGCAACAGAAAAGCACAGGGAGGATTTTGGACAACCTAGACCCCTAAAGACCCCACAAAAGTTCAAGATGCTGGCAGGTTTTGTGTTTATCATAATGACATTGAGCACAATACCTCCAAATGCAGGCTGGTCAAGGATGCTGTCAAAGACCTGATCAGAAGATGTTGCTTGAGGGACTACGTGGTGTGACCTGTGGGATAATGACCTCAATGCTCCTAACGGCTAGTGCAACAGCCATCCTAGCAGGTCCAGTAGGAACAGACACCTATAGTAAAGACCATATAAGCAATGTGTAAGCCATGTCTTGTTTGTGGGTTGTGAATTTGGAAGACCCGCTAAAAAAGCTAGGTCCACCTCTAAATGTATCACCTTCATAGATGATGATACACGAGGAATTCAATCCCCCCATAACAACACTCTGGTCATTCGAGCTAAGATTGGCAATGCCAGAATGTGAAGGATCATGTTGGACACTGGCAGCTTAGTAAATGTCATGTATAAGAAGTGCTACGAACAAATAGGATTGAGTGAGAGCCATTAGAAGCCTTCATTGGAGCCTTTTTTTTTGGTTTCACGGGGGATGCAATATTCCCAGTCAAATAGATCAGGCGCCCCATCACTTTAGGGGACATAGAATGTCAAGCCACAGCCTTGGCTGATTTTTTGATCGTAGATTGTCTCTAGGCATATAATGTAGTGTTGAGGTAACCTGCGATGAACGACCTAGACATGATCATGTCTACTAGGTCATTAACTGTGTGACTCCCAACACCCAACAGAGTCGGGTGTGTGCAAGGTGAGTAATACACAGCCTAACATTGCTACGAAGACGTAATTAAGATCAGGGAGAGAGTGAGAAGGGTTGATGTGGTCTCTAGCAGGAAACGTCGAACCTTGAGTATAGTGGGGGTCAGTCACAACCTCAACCCCTACAACCTGGATGTGGGTTAGTGAGGCAGATCCTAAAAGATGCCTCATGTTGGGGAAGAATTTGCCTCCCAATGTGGAGACCCGGCTGGCCGAATTCCTTAAGGTGAATTTGGATGTTTTTACTTAGAATCACTAAGACATGGTAGGGATTGATCCTGAGTTTATGTGACATAAACTGAATATCGATCCTCATCACAAACCAGTTCGTCAAAAGAGGAGGCCAATTACTGCTGAGCTTTCTAATGCTCTAAAGGAAGAGGTGGATAGACTTTTAACCAACAAGTTTATCCGAGAACCTTGCTACTCGACCTGGGTGGCTAATTCCGTATTGGTGAAAAGGAAAAAAGGGAAATGGAGAACATCCATTGACTTTATCAACCTCAATAAATCCTTCCCAAAGGATAACTTCCCTTTGCTAAGGATTGATCAGCTCGTTGATGCAACAGTCGAGCACCAGCTCCTTAGCTTGATGGATGCTTACTCGGGGTACAACCAAATACCCATGGAGCCCTGAGATGAGGAGCACACTTCGTTTATCACAGAACATGTACTATATTGTTATAAGGTGATACCCTTCAGACTAAAGAATGCAGGAGTGACTTACTAATGACTAGTCAATATGATGTTCAAAGAACAAATTGGGAAGACCATGGAGGTCTACGTGGATGACATGCTTGTAAAATTCGGATAGGTTATGAACCATGTGAGGGACCTGGATGAAATGTTTCAAAATTTAAGGAAATACTAGATGAAACTGAATCCGCTTAAGTACACATTTCGAGTGGCTTTGGGAAAATTTCTCAGGTTCATGATTAATAGTAGAGGAATTGAAGTGAACCCAGAAAAGATTAAAGCACTTATTGACATGAGGTCCCCGATCAGGGTCAAGGAAGTGTAGAGTCTAATTGGTTAGGTCATGGCACTTAACAGATTCATTTACAAAGTAACAGATAAATGCATACCATTTTTTGATGTTCTAAGAAAGGCCGAATGGTTTGAATGGATTGCAGAGTGTGAGACCACTTTCCGGTACTTGAAAGAATATATAGGCTGAGCTCTACTATTATTTAAGCCACAAGAAGGTGAGAAGCTTATTCTCTACGTAGGAGTATCCCAACATGCTATCAGCACAGCCTTAGTTCGAGATGAAAATAGAGCTTGACTCTCGGTCTATTATGTGAGCAAAAGGTTGCTAAACACGGAGGTGAACTATATGCCTATGGAGAAGCTTGCTTCTTGTCTAGTGATCACTTCTAAGAAACTATGACCTTACTTTCAGGCGCACACTATTAAGGTGCTCACTCGGTACCCATTAAGTAGACTTTGCAAAAATCGACACTTCAGGTTGCCTGCTCAAGTGGGCCATCGAGTTGGCCCAGTTCGACATCTAATACAAATCGAGGTTGTTGATCAAGAAGTAGGCCTTAGCGGACTTTATTACAGAATTTACTGGACCTGTAGAGAAGGAAGTGGAGACTGTAAAAGGTCGATGGTGGAAAATTTATGTAGACGGGTCCTCATGCAAATAGAAGGCAGGGCAGGAATATTTTTAATCAGCCCGAAGGTACACAAAATCCTTTGTGCATTAAGATTTGGATTCCGAGCTACCAACAATGAAGTAGAATATGAAGTGTTACTTGTAGGACTTCACTTAGCAAGGGAAGTATGAGCTGAAAACTTGAGGATATTTAGTGACTCTTAGCTCATTATTTGTCACATAAAGGCCGAGTACCAAGCAAAGAGATCGAAGATGACTATCTGCCTCTAGAAGGTTTAAGAATTACTTAACAATTTCCAAAGGTACAAGATTAGTTAGGTCCTACAAGCTCAAAATGCACATGCAGATGCACTAGCTCCCTTGGCCATAACTAAGGATATAGACTTCTTAGGTACAATTCCGATGGAAACTCTTCCATCAACAAGCATTGAACAGAAAGACGTTGTAATGACAACTGTTGTGGTACAAAGCTCATGGATAAACCCGATCTTGAAATATTTACTAAACAGTGAGCTACCAGATGACAAGTTGGAAATGTGCTGTATGCGAGCTCAAGCTACTAAATACTGCATCATCGATGACATGCTTTATAAAAGGGGTTTTTCGACTCTACTCCTTAGATGCATTGATGGCCTTGATTGTGACATTATTTTAGAGGAAATTCACGCTGATCACTATGGAAACCAAATTGGGGGGCTATTTCTAGATCAAAAAGCACTTCAATAGGGGTTCTACTGGCCAACCATGAAACAGGATGTAATCAACCTTGTTAGACGATGTGATAAATGCCAAAGGTTTGCCAAGGTTTTGTAAGCTCTTCCAGCCTACCTTCAACAAATGGTCAGCCTTTGGCCCTTTGAAATATGGGGGATTGATTTGATCGGGCCTCTCCTCATAGGCCATGGGAGTTGCAAGTATGTATTAGTGGCTGTTAATTACTTCACGAAATGGGCAAAGGTGAAAGAACTGGCTAAAATGTCCTTTTCAAAAATTGAGAAGTTCATCTGGAATAACATTATTTGCAAGTTCAGGATTTCTCAACAGATTATAACAGACAACAGGACCCAATTTAGCAACGAGTAGTTTATTAAGTTTTGTAACAACCTGAGGATTGTAAATAGCTTCTCGGTAGTAAATCATCCTTAGGCCAATGGGCAAGTCGAAGTTGTTAATAAGATCATCAAATAGATCTTAAAGACAAAACTGGAGGCCAAGAAAGGAACATGGGTAGATGAGCTGGCAAAAGCACTCTGGCTTATGGAACCACAACTCGTAGCACCATAGGAAAGACTCCCTTCTTGATGGTTTACAAATCCGGAGCTATGACACTAGTAGAGTTTGAAGTAACTTCACACCAAAGGGCTACTTTCAATTTGGAGGATAATAACCAACTGCTCGCCACAAATCTCAACCTTGTCGAAGAAGTAAAGGATATAGCTTGCCTCAAGATTACGACCTATCAATAGTAGGTCGTGAGACATTATAATTGAAAGGTCCAAGTTTGAAGCTATAGGCAGGTGATCTCGTGCTGTGCCTCATTCTGTCAGGAGCTTGCAGCCAATGATGGGACGCTTGGACCAAACTGGGAAAGTCCATTCATAATAAAGGAGAATTTGGGAAAGAGAGCTTATCACTTGACAAATGTAGATGGAGCTGAAATCCCTCAAGCATGGAATGCCAAACACCATCAACCATATTATCAATAAGTTCAAGCTTGGCTCTATAATTCTATACCATTATTTAAATCTCAATAATAATGCCCAAAGTTCTCCTATTCTATGTGAACTCTTTAACATATCTTTAGAACATTATTCTTAAGGCAAACCAATCTTAAAATGAATTCAACCAGAACCTGTTTGAGCGATATTCAAGCTATTAACTCAAGCAATTATCTTGGGAGCTATAAAAGTCACCATATACTAATCTAGCATTCTGGTATGAAGCCATAATTTGATAACAGGGTACTCAGATATTTTAATTTGACAAAATCTGGAAAGTTAATCAACCAAATTGAATGGTGGATTTAAGCAAATTTGTCTCAGAATAAGTGATTCATACAAGTTCATCGTAAAAATAATAACTATCATTATAGACAATTTTCTAGTCAGAATACATCTAAAGTGTTAAAAAATAAAAAGTACAAGGCAAGGGCACAATGACATAATCTATTAAGAAGTCGAGGGCATAGGTAGATCTTGACAGGTTGAAGAGTCAGCAAGGGGTGCAAACGAGTTCTCTATCATCTATTCTTCAGCCCTCGCCGAGTTGCTGTGGCTCTTTCTTCAACCAACAAGCTACCCTCGATTTGAGTGTCACCCTGAGCAAGAGGACCTCTACCACCAATTTCTACACTTGGGGCTGAAACTATCTTTGCGTTCTCTATGAAATGTTGAATAATTACCTCAATGTCTCCATCAGAAAACATGAAGTCCATCTTTAGGTGCTTTTACCATAAAGTAAATAGAAAGCTATCGATGGTGTCAGAGATCTTAGTGTCCTCAGCCTGCATGACCATGGCAACAGTCTCCCTCCTAACTCGGGTAATCTCCTCCTCAGCTCATGTAGCCCTATCCTCAGTTCAGACGGCACTATCCTCAACATGAGCTGCCCTCTCCCTGGTGGCTTCTTCCTTTTTTTTCTATGACCTCAGCCCACCTCACTGTCACTTCCAACTCGCTTTGCGATTGCCTCATATCGTCGGCTACTTTATGGAGCTTTGGGATCAAGTTGGTTGTCTCACGAAGCAATGCATCCTCGATGCCCCGCAACTGGGCCTCAGTGCATTCTAGTTTCTTTCTTAGCTCCATTACTTCCATAGTCAAAGCAGTCAAGTCACTTTCAAGCTTGCCCCACCCCTCTTCCCAAATTATGATCTCAACCCTTAACTTTATTATTTCCAATGCACCCTAGAAAGGCCAAAATGGTTAGATCATCTAATAAGGACTAGGAAAAGTTAGGAAAAAATGATACCAACTAGCAAATAATGGCAAACTATTATCCTTGCCAAGGTGTTACCATGTATCTCCTCATATTCCAATGCCTTTGTATAGGTTCCCAAAACCTAGTCCATATGTCTGTGAAGAAAATTATAGTATACCAGTGTCTTGGGACCCAGGTCTTTGGATGGGTTCCCTGACATGTCTTCGAACTCCTCCTCTAAACTAACAATGACTTCCTTCCCTTTGTTAGTCCTTTATTTTTTAGAAGAAGGCTCATCTAGAGTTTTCTCCTCGTGGCTAGCAGACCTTATTGGCCCTCTCATGACCTCAAACAATTCCAGCTGGGAAACAGGGATCAGTGCCAACAAAGTCTCCTCTACATCCATTGAGGTTGGAAGGATGACTAACTTGACCAGAAGTCAGAGTGGTGTTAGGCCTTGACCTCGTTGAAAGGGGAAGTTTGGTAAGATTGAGTCTTGCCATATCTTTGCACTCCTTGAAATCTGCTGGAGTGACCTCTCTGACCCCACGAGCTCTAATATCTCATGAGTTGTCAAGAAGCTTGGTGTTGAGAGTAGGGGAGAGCCCTTGCACTTATAAAAGCTCTTTGTCGAACTTCAAGTCATTCTAAAAATCTTCAGAAGCAATGAAGTGGTCAACCACCTCGGTCTCTTCTACCCTTAGCTCTGATCTCTCTTTCCCAGCTCCATCTGTAAAAACACAATAAAAGCTCAGATTTGAAACAAAGTAAAATAAGTGCCAAAGCTAACCTGCATCCTTCTAGCTCGTTTATCGGGACTTAACACAAATGAGAAGTTTTCAAGTTAGCTCAAGGAAGGACAAGAAACATAAATCCAATAGGTCATATAATTCCCAACGTTAGATTTCCCCTTAGCATCCCCTTGAGGAAGAATTTTCTTGTATTTAGACGGATGGATTGAGAGGTAGTAAATTCCTTTTCACAGTTTAATTCTCTTGATACTAGAGAGATTACAAAGGACTCTTGCCGAAGATAGATAAGTGCTAAGGAAGTTAGCTGAGAGTATGAATTCAGAGTCAGCTGAAAAGGGAAAAGTCTTAGCTTGTTCAAAAGATCAATTACATAAGGAGGAACTGGGAATCTAAATCCAGTATCAAGATGTTGGATGCTAATTGCTACAAATTTCAAAGGAAGAAGAGTAGCATGGTCATTGCGAGAAGGTGTCAAAACATGGTAACCCTCAAGAAAACGATATGCCTAAGCTATCCCTTCAAGCTCGTTGAACTTGACGCTTGAAGGGTGATAAGTAAAAGAGGAATAGCTATAAACCTCTTAGGCCTGTGGTAAGCTGCAAACTCCCTTGTGACCTCATCGCTTTGAGAGGTCACCTTCCTTATGAAATAGAGCAGCTCCTCACTCCCTTCAGAAGATTAAGTATCTTTACTTCCTATTAGGTGACGACAGCATTTATAAGATAGAGACATCTACATAAGGAAAAAGGAATGATCAGGTTGCTAAAGGTAGACTGACCCTAACTCTAAAAAAATTACCCTAACAAAGGTCCTCCTATGTAAAAGATTGCCTATGCCTCGAGTCACCAAGATCCAAACTCTAGACACACGAGGGGATGGCTCGACTATTGGCTCACTAAAGCCCAGAAAACTAATAGAAGACTCAAACAACAATCAAAGACCCTAGCGTCTACTAATGGTCCAACTAGACAAATCGAATGAGATGAAAGAAAAAGGTATAGGTAAACAAGTTTAACCAACATTCCAGATCATTTTCTAAACAAAAACAAGCAAAGCACCACATAGAACACAAAACAGAAACTAGAAACCAAAAACCAAAAACTCATCGTGTTGACTGCAAGAAGAGGTCCAAAACAGGGACAAAGCTAGTTCTCGATTATTGAAACCTGAACCATAAGCCTAGATAGTCAGAATGGCACTAATAGCAGCAAGCGACAACAAACAGTTGTCAACTTGATAGAGAGAGAAAAAGGAATGAGAGTTTGGAAGTTTCAGATTTCAAATGACAGATTGAAGAGGGAAGAACTTCTCCAATTATATCACATAGAGTCTAACCATTGGATCTAGGAACCCTTTAGATACCCACAATCTGATGGTTCAGCAGATGCCAACGTTAAGTTGATGCCAACTTGGCAAAAATGTTCACTAGAAGCAGTAATTATTACAAAAAGTATTGATAGAAACTCAAGAGTCACGGATAGAACGAGAAGTATGTCAAACAACCTGCAAGATTGTAGATCACAAGTAACATACTGTATCTTCTTGTCTACACTATAACCAATTCATGCTAATTAAGGCATAGTTTCCATGTAACCTATTGCTCACAACTCTCATACGACCAGCTCAACATGCTAGCTCAGGTGCACGTAATTGTCCACTAAGTATGCAACCTCGTGCTAGCTTAGACATATCTAATCACCCATTGAGCACATGACCTCGTGCCAGCTCAGGCAAACCTAATCACCTACTAAGCATGCAACCTTGTGCCAGCTCGAGTGCACCTAATTGCCCATAGAGCATACAACCTTGTGCCAGCTCAGGCACGCCTAATTGCCCACTGAGCACACGAATTCATGTTAGCTCAGGTGCATCTAATCGCCCATTGAACATACAACCTCGTGCCAGCTTGGGCACAACTAATTGCCTATTGAGCACATGAATTCGTGCCAGCTTGGGTGCATCTAATTACCCACTGAGCATGCAACCTCATGCCAGCTCGAGCACACCTAATTACCTACTGAGCATACAATCCCATGCTAACTTGGGCGCACCTGATTATCCATTAAGCACTCGAGCTCATTTTAGCTAAAGCGCAGTCTGAGCATTCAATTTATCCAAGGTGCAACTCTCATGTGACCTATTACTTATAGCTTTCATGCAACCTGTTACTTGTAGCTTTCATGCAACCTTAAGGCTTATTACTAGCTGAGACACTCTGGTGCTTAAGTCCATTATCAATTGATACAAATTAATGTAACTGATTGGTTGTCTAACTCCATATTCATCTAAGATATAGTGTGCATGAGTTTGTTCATAAAAAGATTACATGTTATCCTCTGCAACATATGAAGCATACAACATAACACAATTGGAAAGACAAGAATAATATGCAGTCTCATTAAAAACCTTTTTTAACGAGGTGAATTTACACACAAAGATTCGAAGTACAAAGACTAGAATTAGCCTACAACTATAATAAATAGAAGGAATTGGCCCTTTAAGGACTAGATCCTGCAAATCAGAGCAAGACTATAGTTAACTAAGGAAGAGCTAAATTCTAACAAGCTGTGGGGTCAGCGAGCAAGCCAAACTGTTTCAACTTTTCCTCACCCTCCTCTCGAGCTCATAACTTCTTCACTGACTTGAATGCCCCCAAGGTACATGGAGTGGAAGGATCAGTGATAACACAATATTGGACACATCTATTGTTCCTCATACTTAGCATTTTAAGGTCTTAAATTGCATGTTTCTAGCTGTGCTAGAGTGTTTTCATGATTCCATGTCAATTGGCTCA
>JANHAO010020489.1:0-12830 GCA_026873985.1 Saraca asoca | reverse complement strand
TATCTAAATCAAATGGATCCATTCAAATTAGATATCACAATAAAAACAAAGAGGAAAGGAAGAGAAAGGGCCAGCAATTTGAATGTAGAAATAAATACTAGGATCTCAACATTAATCTTTCAAGTTGCAACCCCTTGGACTGATTACAGCTTAGCCTTCATGGAGGAACAAAAATGCAGAGAAAAATGTGCTACACTACTCCTACCAAAAACTACACAAAAAACTACTCTACAAACTACTACAAAACTAAACTAAAGAGCTTCCTCTAAATTGGCTTTGCCCAGGTAGAAAAGAAGGCAGTTGCTGAGTAGGTGAGTAGGCAAGATGGCTAGTGTAGTCTACTGCCTCTGCCATTGTGTGCTGTGTGCTCAATGTAGACTGCATTCCCTACTTTTTCTTCTAACTTTCAAGTCTCCAGCTAGCTAAGTGTTTGCTGGATCAAAGGATGGTCAAGTGGGCTCAAGATTCATGCCAATTGGGGCCTTAAAAGTCCAATTCTGCAGAGCCCATTTTCGCAGCAATTCTACCTTTATGTTGCAGCCTTATTTTCACACCCATAATGATAGATTCAGGTCTGGAATCCTTCATATGAAATGTATCATTATGTCTCAGATTTCATTTGGGCTTAGTTTCACATTAATTGGACCTCTATAACTCCAGTTATGATCTAATTAGTGCACAAAGGTCAGGCTGCCCGAGACAGTATTCTGGCAGCATTCTAGTCTTGATTTCAACTCCAAATTTAGATAGTCAATTGCATGATTCAGCCTTCGAGGTCTGCATGAAAGTTGTAGAGCCATGTCCTAGATTTCCTACAAGATAAGAATCACATCAATTGGATAAGTTTAGCTCGAGTTATGACCAGATTACAGAAACTGCTCAAAATGGCCGAAAACTTCAGTATTTTATATAATGCATCCAATTGACATCACACTATAAATACATGCTAACATAGCTGGAGTAAGCCAATTTTGGACCTTAAAATACTAAGTGAGAGGACAAATAAATGAGTGAAATATTTTTTTATCAATAATCTCACATAGAGGCTTCTAATACTAAAAGAATGGTTTTACCCAATATAGAACAGGCAAGAAATCACCCTCACTCTAGCACAAAATTGCCACATCATTTCAACTCTTCATTTCTAGCCTGACACAGGATCACTAGCTCATCCCGATGGAAAAATCATAAACCAGAACTCTCATGTAGTCTGTTGATCATAGCCCTCATGTGACCTCATAAAGGTGCACTTGTTCAACCTACTTGGGCACCCTGATACTTAAGTTTATTATCAATCAAGGCACTCTAGTGTGTGAGTTCATTGCTGGCTAAAAAAAGCTAATACAATTGACTGACTATCTAACACAGCACATGTCCTCCAAATCATAATCTACTATCTAAAGTTTATGATCTACTAGTATCTATCCCCAAAGTTGATTGACTCAACGGGCACCTCTTTCGAGCACCTAGCTACGACCCACAAAGCTAGAAAATAATAAATTGACAGAATGAGGTTGTTAGCTTTCAATAGCAAGGTTTCAACTCCCAGTCCACAAAGCGAACTGAGAGTTGAGGGGCTTATGTTGTGGGTGTTTCTTGAGCCAAGACAAAATAGAACTCGGCATGGGCCGAATCAAATACAAAGGCCCCAAAACACAAAGAGTCCAAACCGAGGTCTTCTAACAAGAGCTGCGGATCATCAAATACAAGCAAGGCGAGGACCAAGACCCTAGCTCGTTGAAATGCAAGCACCAAATGCTCTCTGAGAAACCTACAAGCTTTGCAAGGATTAGTAACATGACATCGGCATGCTGAGGCAGTGAGCCGAGGATATGTACAAAAGGTCCAGTCAATCATTGGAGATATTTGTCCCTTAACTAACACATCATCATTCAGGATTGACACATCAACCCCCCGGATATCCGACAATGATTTACCTAGCATTTATTATCTGAAGTCAAGCATTAAATGATCGAAGCGGTGAATGTAATCATACTATTGTCTATAAAATTACATTTGTAATCTTTCTTATATCTATAAATAGTCATGGGAAACTGCTGCATGGGGGAGGTAAGATGATATGTGCAAACACTTCGCTAGCATAGATAGAAAGCCTTGTAAGAATGTAATCGAAATCTTGTAGAAACCTCTCTGAATCCCCATACTTCAGCTAATAATACAACCTTAATGTGGACGTAGGGGCCTGAATAGGCTTTAGCTGAACCATGATAAATCTCTATGTTTATTGTCTTCTTCACCTTCCTTTCTTCTTTCATTTTTCTTGATCACTATTTGTACTCCCCGACTGGCAGTTTGGGGGTCTCAAGAACCGACTCCGTTGACTGAAATCTTGGGTTCCTAGAACCAGATTTCACCATCAACAAATCATATGCGCTTTGATCCTGCAAAACAAATAATAACCACTAAAATATTTGATTAGATACAAATTTTTTTCAACATCAAAACCAAATAGGAAAAAGATAACAAAGCAATCAAAAGCTAACAATCTACAAAATGCTAACACGTTGGGTTTAAGGATTCGTAACCATAACCTTAAATAATGTGCAAAATTTCATTTGGAAAATGTCATTTGTAGGTAAAACTTCTAAAAATATGAAATTCGATATAAGAAATGTACTAACGACTTCTTTCAAGCATGGCCTTTCAGTAATACTCATTTGATAATGGAATATTATTCACCAATGATGATTTTCATGATTTCTATCTAAGGTACACCTATTATGAAAGTATAAATCTCATACTAGGGATCAAGCAAAAGTTCACTTCTATCGAGTACCCTTAGTCAAAGAGGCAAGATGAGCTGGTGAATAGGATCATTCTTGAAGGGCTGCTTAAAAGGTTGGATGAAGCCAAAGGAAGTTGGGTCAAGAAATTATCAAGCATTCTATGGTCCTCTAGAATGACCACACATTTTGCTATGAGGGAAACTCCTTTTATGCTTACATATGGGAACGAAGCCATGCTCTTAATAGAGCTTGGATAGTGCTCTAAATGAAGGAAGCAGTATGAGCTACAAAAGAATGAAGAAAGGAGAAGAGAGGAACTTGATATGCTAATTGAGATAAGAAAAATGGATCATCTTCAAAATGAGTGGTACAAAGCAAAGATCACTAGACAAAAGAGTAAAGAATAAGGCATTTGTGAGGGTAGATTTAGTCTTGTAAAGAGTGGATAGACATGAAAGGTACAAATTGAAGGGAAACTAGCGGCTATGTTGGAGGGGCCATTTAAAGTGTAGGAAAACCTCTTTAATAGGGCCTACCGCCTAGAAACCATTCAAAGGAAGCCCCTTCGCTGAACGTGGAATGCAACACACTTGAGGAAACATTATGTATAAATTTAAATTGTGTACTCGAGACAGTGAAATTAAAATGCAAATTACACCATGTGTTTTAAAAATTTGAGTAGATCTATTGGTATAAATAAAGTCTAAACAAACCCCATGGCACAATTAAAATTTGAGCAAACACCCTGGTATAAATAAAGCTTGAGCAAACCCTTTGATACAATTAAAATTTGAGAAGACTCCTCGATATAAATAAAGCTCAAGCAAATCCTTTAGTGTAATTGAAATCCAAGAAAACCTCTTGATATAAGTGAAAGCCAAGCAGATCCTTTAGCACAAATAAAATCTAAGTAGATCCCTTAGCATAATTAAAATGGCCAAATAGATCTCTTGGCACAAAGTAAAGACCCAAGCAAGTCCCACGATATTAGCATGCTATTTCTTGTAGGATGGCATTTGAACACATGCAAAATAAGCTCATCAAAAGCCAATAGAAATTTGGATGTTTGATAATTTAGTAAAAATAGCAAAGCTCATTGGAGGCGCATGTAACAATATTAGAAACAAGAAAATGTGTAAATTCATATGGTCGTTTGGCCCATTTCTTACATAAAGTGCAATAACAAAGTGTCATAATAATAAGAAAGTTCAAACAAAATTCCAGGCCTTCCATAAGCCCTTCAAGAATATGCTCTTGAGACTTATCTCCATCAAATTTAGATAGATCACATAGGAAAGACCAGTAGTTATCATCTACATCAGTAAAAGAGCCTCCTTTCTAACCTTTAATAAAAATCTCCTTTAGACCCTTTGGTATATGTAAAGGTGACCCTTCAATATCAACAGATGAAGATGTGATTTGGTAAGAAGAAAAATCATCTATAACAATCACCTTAGGCATCGACTTTGCCTAAATAGTTGGTGAAGCAAAGATTTTCCTTTTCAACTAAGTTTAGGCACGGGCCCTTGCTAGTTGCTTTGAATCCATTGATGGTCCTAGTAAAAGACTAAATTATGGAAAATAAATGGATTTTGCCCTTTTCCTGTTGGGAAATTTATATGCACCTTTGTCTAATATTAACTTTTCTTATGAGATAGGTAGTAGATTGATAAACAATAAATGTAGCAGCAAAAGCAACAGGATATAAATGCAAAAAAAGAAGTTGAAGACACAAATTTTTAAAGTGGTTCAACTTGAATTGAAATTGCTATTCAAGTCTACTCCACTTGATCTTTCTCAACCAAAAGACCTCTTCAATTAAAAGAAAACTATTAGGATTTACCAGGCTCCTGAAATGCCACTTTACATCAAACAACAAGAAATTACACAGGTGTTATGGTTGAAAATCGATCTCACAGAAGTAGGCTAAAGTCCCAACGGAAGCTAAGTACACATTAGAGGACATCTAGCTCACTAAGGACGACTGTGCGAGGTCTCGGATCGCATGTTTGGTGAATTACCCCATCGAGTCCTAGCTTGCCAAGTCCTAGCTCACATGAAGATCAAGTTCGACCCTTGAGCCTCAAGCCCATCCTCGTTGCTAGAAGAACAACACTGATCCCCCACCAGGGATCTCGATTCGTGAAAGCCAAGCATCCCCAAGGTCAAAAGCTCTGTGAGACGGAGTTCTAGATAGGCCTGCATCAAGCCTATATTCTAGCGACCAGAGGGACCCACCCCACAGAAAGTAGCCTACAGGAGTCGGATTGTAAGAGTTTTTCTATCTTTTACATTTATTTCTTAATGTAACAGAATTGTAACTTGTAATTATTGCATGTAACCTTTCTTCCTCTATAAATAGGAGATTACTGTTAGAGGGAGAGGGGAAAGAAGGGAAAAAGAGGCTGAAGTAACTTAGCTAAAGCTTTGTAAACTTCTTTTCAATTTAATAAAAACTTCACTATGGACGTAGGGTCTGGTGCTACCCAGATTTGGCTGAACCACGTTAAAAATACTATATGCCTATCATTGCTCCCTCTTCCTCTCTATTGTCTTCTTCTCTCGCTCGATCCATCGGGAAACAGTTCGGGGTTCAAGAACTAATCATCATTGGTTGGAGTTTGGCCCATACCAAATTCCACCGTCAACATTTTTGGCGCTAGAAGGAGGGCCCGTTTGTTTTCCAAATCATCTTTTTGTTTAACTACAATGACAAGAGGAAGGGTCACCAGGAGTTTCAGCACTCTAGCCATTCAACCAACAGCCCCTTAGCTACCTCTTAAGGGCATGGTAAGAGAGTCGGCTGAAACTGTTAAAGTGCTAGCAAAAGTGTAAGCCCGAGATGCACAAAGGCAAGAAGAAATCATAACGCAGCTCCAACAGTTACATGAAAAAGATCAGAAAGAAACTCGTGAGAACTACCATGACCAGTGGTCTAGGGGCTCGCAGCAAGCTAAGAACTCTAGCCCCTAATCTGAAGCTTAGGATCCAATAATGAAGCAAGTCCTCCAAAGGCTAAAATAACTGGAGGAGCATCCCCAATCTCAAAATAACTGACCTCACTACGAGGAAAGCTTACCATTCTCTGTGGAGATCAAAATGCAGCCCCTTCCATAGAAACTTAAAGTGCTCGCGATCCCACTATATGATAGAAACAGTGACCCGTGTGACCATCTGGATGTGTTTAATGTCCAAATAGATCTTCAAATAGTTGACTTCCTGGTCAAGTGTCGCATCTTTCTAACCATGTTGGGAGGTATCCCTCGGGCATGGTTTAGAAGCCCTCTGGCTCGTAGCGTCAATAGCTGGGAAGAATGCCAAAGGAGATTCATCGACCAATATCGGGCATTGAAGAGGTAACTCATGCCTCCCTACCATTTTGTAATGGTTTTTTTTTGTGCAGAGGCAAATCACTAAAAGATTACATAGCTAGATTTTGGCATGAAGCCAACTCTATGGAAAATCCTTCCAAAGAAAGCATCTTAACAACAATCTCAGTGGGGTTTCACAAGGATGGGAAACTATACAAAAGCCTCTATAAGTCCTCAGCTCAAGATCTCGTTGAATTCTTTGAGTGAGCTACCAAAAAAATAAGGTGGGAGGAAACCTTTGGTATGGAAGAGCCCAAGAAGAGGGCAGATGCCAATGGTCCCACCACAAGTAAAAAGAGGAGTGATGAGAGTGGTAGTCACGACCTGAGTCCCCAGCTTGCGAAGAAGGCAAAGCCTCAGCAACCCTAACCTAGAGGTCGCTTTGAAAGCTACAATATCTTGTCAGACACACAGGATAGGATTTTTGCCATAGAGAGGCATAAAGAAGATTTTGGGAGGCCTAAACCCATGAGAGCTTCCACGAAGTCTAAAGACCTGAGCAGATTCTGTGCTTATCACAATGAGGTCAGACACAACACCTCAAAATGCAGGGCACTAAGAGATGCCATAGAAGACCTCATTAGAAGAGGCCAATTACAGGATTATGTGGTGAGGCCGTCAGAATGACAAGCTCAGTAGACTCAGTGAATTACTGATCAAGAGCTAGAACCCTCCATTAGAACCATATTCTAATCTTATAATATTTTCTTAAGATCAATGACAATCTTGAAATCTTTGGGTAGATTACCTAGCGGAATGCTATGTGAAAAAAGAGCTACTCTATGTTGATTCAATACTATTTGTAGCTGATTGGCTGAAGTCCAAAAACACTACCAAGCTAGTGATGTGCTCTCATCTCGCCATCATACAGATACATCTGGGGGTGAGACGGTATGAAGCCTACCCTATCAATACATTCAAAGCAAGCCACATCCTGCAAATCGAGAGCAAAAGAGTATAATTCTCAATCTACATAACAAGATTGCTATCTCACCAGACAACGAGATTGCTGTGAGATTAAGCAACAAGATTGCTATGAGACTGATAAATAAGATTGCTGCTTCACTGAGCAATGAGATTGTCATGGGACTAAGCAACAAGATTGTTGGCAAGAGCAAGTTCCATGAACGACCACTAAGCAACAAGATTATTCTGAGCAACAAAGCTTGTTGTCTCGCTAAGCAACAAGATTGCTGTGAGGCTGAGCAACAAGATTGCTATCTCACTGAGCAATAAGATTGTTGCAGGACTGAGCAATGAGATTGCTATGGTACAGATTCGATGAATATGTGATCTCACCCAGCGAAGAGCTATCATCTCGCTGAGGTACAGAGACACTATAATAAGACGTTCGATAAGCTCGCATGGTGCAAAGATGCTATAAACTCATCACAGCTCTCATGTAAGTAAGTGCTCACAGCTCACTAGTGAGATCCTTCCAGGTGTAACTCGCATGCGACCTAGCTGAATTCTATTTATCATTGATTGAGGCAATCATTTCCTAAAGTTCATTACACCAAGGTCATGATTCATTGGCCAAACAAGCATTTCATTGATTTGTGGTAATGCACATCATCATTAGAAACAGATGAAAGCATCTAATACAACATTCAAGAGCTATACAAGAAAGCTCATACATTACAAAGGCCTCATTCAATGACATAAAATTACATCAGAGGGGGAAAAATAGAAACAAAAGCCAAAAGAGCCTAAAGCTAAAGTTGAAAATAGAAAGCCAGCTATTGGGAGATGAACTCCCACTAGCAAGAAGACTAACGAGCCTGACTGCTCCTACCTATATCCCTCCTAAGCTAGTAGTTCCTCTTGGACCAAACCCTGAGCAATTAAAAAAGGCACGAGGAGTCCAGCTAGCAAGGCTGGAAATCACAACAAAGCCATGGAGAGATAATCCAAGATCTGCACAAGATCTCTCCCATGGCTGACATAAAGAGCTATGCACGGGAACCATGTGTAGTAGGCTATCCACGCCTTGAAGCCCCATGTAGTAGGCCATACACGCCTTAACGCTTCACCAGAAGCTGAACCAGCAAAGATATTTAGGGGCTTAGCTAATACTTCCATCTAATCATGAAGAAGTAAGAAGAGCTTCTCATGCTTTATAAACTAATTTGGGTTCAATAGATGACCCAGTAGACAAAAGACCATGTGTGATTGAACAGTCCTAAGAAAACTAGATTGCCATGCCAACGGCTAGAAGGCAAGGTCAGAAAAAGAAGTATGGCCAAATCAAATGGAGTGAAAGATTGAAAGCCCAAAATGACAACACGGTAGAACAAAGGACTTTGACTAAAACAACAAAAGATACAACTCCCAGTCTACGAAGTGAACTGAGAGTTAGGGGGCTTATGTTATGGGTGAAAATTGATCTTAAAGAAATAGGCCCAATGGAAGCTAAGTACACATTAGAGGACAACTAGCTTGCTGAGGATGAGTGCGTGAGGTCTTGACTCGCGTGTTTGACAAATTGCCCCACCGAGTCCTAGCTTGCCAAGTCTCAGCTAGCATGAAGATCGAGCTTGATCCTCCAGCCTCAAACTGGTCCTCGTTGCTCGAATAACAGTAGTGATCCCCCACCAGGGATCTTGATTCATGAAAGCTAGGCATCCTCCAAGGTTGAAAGCTCTACGAGAAGGAGTTCTAGATAGGCTTGTGTCAAGCCTGTATTCTAGCGATCAGAGGGATCCACCCTACAAAAAGCAGCTTGCAGCAACTGGATAGCAAGAGTTTTTCTATCTTTTACATTTATATTTTGATGTAACATAATTGTAACTTGTAATCATTGCATGTAACCTTTCTTCCTCTATAAATAAGAGATTACTATTAGAATGAGAGGGGAAAGAAGGGAAAAAAAGGATAAAGTAACTTAGCCAAAGCTCTGTAAACTTCTTTTCAATTTAATAAAAACTTCACTATAGACGTAGGGTTCGGTGTTGCCCGAATTTGGCTGAACCACATTAAAAATACTATCTGCTCATCATTGCTCCCCCTTCCTCTCCATTGTCTTCTTCTCTCACTTAGTCCATTAAGAAATAGTTCAAGGTTCAAGAACCAATCATCATTGACTGGAGTTTAGCCCAGAACCAAATTCCATCGTCAACAATAGGCTTCTTGCTAACCTAAAAGAATTGGAATAGGCTCTTCTAAACCAATGCAGATTTCTAAATCCCTAGAAATTTCAAATAACAAAATAGAAATAAGAAAGGGTTGAAAAATATAACACCACTAGTTTGAAATGAAAATCTCAAACAATTTAAGATGAACTCAGTTGATTTTTGATCCAATACTCTTTAACAAATCTTAGAAATTTGATGATGTAGAGAGAAAATATGTTTAGCTCCTCTTATTAGAAGTTTTTGCACATGAATATGAAGAAAAACTGTGAAAACTGGTTTAAATAGTGAAGGCAATTGGGATGCTGTAACTGTTGTAACCATCTGTAATAGAATAACTAACTTTCAATTATTGCATCAATTGTAGCATCGAGTCAGGATGGTTACAATTAACTAATCGGTGTGCTAATTGCAGTGTGATCTGTTATAAGTAGAACTGTAATCAATTACTGCATCAAAGTAGCAAATTTTCCCAACCATTGGTAAAACAATTTTTTAAAACTGTATTTCATAAATCAATTGCAACTTTGATTTTAGTATAAGTTTTTCATAAGTTCTTTAATGCATCGATGTGCAAATTGATTCATGAAGTAAAAAATAGTTTTATAGTTTTCTTCAAGTGCTTTAAAAACTACCTTATTATTTAATTAAAATATTTGGATCAACTATCATTTGAATTCATTTACAAAAGATTCTATTAAAATAAAATAAGTCCTAAAACTAATCTTGGATCCTTTGAATCTTTTGAATCATTTTTATTTAAACCTGCAAAATAAATTAAAAACACTACATATTATTAGATAAAATTATTTTTCAACATTATAATCATGGAAAATATGTAGATAGAATAATCTAAGCTAACAATCTCTCCATTTTTTATGTTGACAAACAATTATAGATGAGGTTCAAAGTAAAAAAAAAAAATTAAGACAGGAATCATCTAAAATGAAGCTTTATGCTTTTTCTCCCCCTTTTGAAACATAAAAAATGAATACAACATAAGAAGCAAAAAAAAAAAAGATTTTTAAAATATTGCTCCCCCTAAATTTATGAACATATCTATGGTTGCAGCGATTATGAAATTGATTTCTGCATACAAAAACATTGAAATTTTTTCTGAATCAATGTCAAAATTGATTATAGTTTCAATTTTTTGAGTTATAAATTGATGTGATAATCAATTCAAGTGCACACAAAAAAACGCAAATTGATGTTGACTTCGATTTAATGTTTAAAAATCAGTTTTTATATAAGAATGAACCAAAATTTACTATCTAGAGTTGTACCTTAAACTTTTAATTCATGTACCTACAAAACAAACTTAAGTAACTTCGATGCTTAAGTTAGATTTTGCATTATCATATCAAACATAAAAAATTAAATAAGAATTTAATAAAAATCAAATAAGAGTCATATACCAGTAAACAATTGAATGTATTTAATTTTGTTCAATTTCTTTAGGATTTATCATTCCAATTTCTTTCGTAATGAATATAATCACTTTTCATCTAAAGGTTTGGTAAAAATATCAGCTAACTAAAAGTCTATTTAAACAAAATCTATTGAAATATCTCCTTTTTGAACATGATCTCTTGAAAAGTGGTGTCTAATTTGGATATGCTTAGTCCTAGAATGCATTATTGGATTTTTGGTTATATTTATGGCACTTGCATTGTCACAAAGTATTGAAAGTTTCTCAAATTTTAATCCATAGTCTAAACGTTGTTGTTTCATCAAGAGAATCTGGGCACAACAACTTCCAGTTGCTATATATTATGCTTTAGTGGTAGATAAAGCAACACAGTTTTGCTTTTTACATGACCATGAATCCAATGAATGTCCAATAAGTTGACAAGCACCACTAGTCCTTTTCCTATCTATTTTACCTCCTGCATAATCTGCAACAGAATATCCTAATAAACTATAACTATCTGACTTAGGATACCAAAGTCCTAAATTTTTAATTCCTACTAGATATCTAAAAAATTCTTTTAAGTGTTGATAGGTGTGATTCCTTAAGATTAGTTTGATATCTTGCACATACATAAACACTAAACATAATGTCAGTTTAACTAGCAGTTAAGTATAACAAGCTACCAATCATACTACTAAATAGAGTAGGATTTACACTCTTTCAATTTGGATCTGTTGACGTCAGATTTTGGTATTGAGCCAAACTCCAGCCAATAGGGGGACTCTTTGGGATCTCTGACCTTTAGCTAGTTCAAACATGACAAATCAACAAAAATATGCAGAGAAGAAGGGAAGATCAGAGAAGAAGACATAAGGTTTTTAACATGGTTCGACCAAATCTGGATATCACTGGACCCTATGTCCATGGTAGCATGTTATTCAGATGGTGTTTTTTACAAAGATACAACACTCAGGCTCTCTCTTTTTTTACACAGTTTCCTCTTCTTTCTATTTTGGCAGAGTTTCTGCCTGTATCTAGAATTTTTTTCTATAGAGGGCTCCTTCCTCATAATTATAGAAGAGAGGAGGTTACAATAGTAATTTCATATGTAGTAAATCTATTACATCAATATTTATTATACAAGACAATGTAGACAGACTAAATCTTCTTTTTCAGCTGCTACAGATTGTCTTCTACAAGTGGGTCCCAAGTATCTGTTGGGCGTGAAAAGACCTAGTCTCCTAAGGTCTTTAGCTCAGAGAGCTCTCAGGTCACTAGTCACACTTCGCACACTGAATCCTTCGGTCTGGAGGTGAGTCTTTCAATCTGAGGACAAGTTTCTTTTATGATGAGGTCAAGCTCGCTTTATCATGCATGAGCTCGAGCTGAGGGCATCGCTTCGCAACACAAGATGAAGTCAGAGTGATCCAAATATCTTTCGTACTGGTCCTTTTGCCGCTCTTGGGCTGTTCACAGGTCCGTTTGGGATGAACCAATTTTCACATATAACATAAGTCACCAAACTCTAAGCTCGCTTTGCGGGCTGGGAGTGGAAACTTTTCAATTTCTGATTAGTCAAAGTGTACTCCCGAGATTGTCATTTTGCCTACTCTAGGCCATGCTTCTTGTGGCACGTATCAGGTAATTGTTGAGTCAGTCTCAACCGTTTCTAAGGTAGTAAATGTTGGCAGTAGGGGAGATGGATCTGGACCCTTCGATGGAGCTGGATCTGGCTCTATATAAGGGAAAGGCAATCCCTTCTATTTTTAAATTGAGTAAACCATGGAGTTTCCTGATAAACCACTACCATTTTCGACATTTTGGCCTTCCCTAGAGGCATGTATCGTCTGCTGCATAAAGAGATTAGAAGATTCACCTTCTTCGCTAATATGGGGAGATCTCATATGGGTCTCAGACTACATCCTCTCAACTCTACCATGAGGTAATTATTCTGCTAGCCAAGCTTCTAACGCTTCCTGATTTGCTTCCTTCATGAGGAGCTGGGGGCCGGAGAAATAAGAAGCTGCAGTGCTACCGCTGATTATGCATTGGAAGGGAAATTTGAAGACCTTGGTGGCACATGGTGATGTGATCAAGGGAGCTATCCAAGAAGACCAACAAAAGGCTGAACCTATTCATGGGCCAATAACTCGAGCAAGGGCCAAGA
>JANHAO010020488.1:0-12827 GCA_026873985.1 Saraca asoca | reverse complement strand
AAGAAGAAGAAAGGTGGAGGTGGCGCAGTGTTTTTAACATAGTTCGACTAAATTTGGGCGGTACCAGACCCTACATCCAAGGTAAAGATTTTATTGATATTTGAGAAGAGAATTTTATAGAGTTTCGACGTACAAGTTTTTGGCCTCTTTCTCTATTCTAACAATGCATTCTTATTTATAAAGGAAGGGAGAGTTACATGCATTAATTACAAACTACAGTTGTGTTACATTAAGAAATAAATGGAAAAGATAGTGAAACTACTGCAATTCGGCTGCTACAGGCTTCTGTCTGCGAGGTAAGCCCCTCTTGTATGATGTGGACTTGCATTTGTATGTGTCTGCCTTGTGATCCCGTATGGTCGAACGGGACCGTCCTCGTGAGCTAGGTTCTGTAGCTCGGGAACACTGGGACAGGTCGCTGTAGCGAGCTCGGTGCTGCTATAGCAGGATAGCGAGCTCAAGCAGGGTTGTCAACTGCTTGGCGAGCTGGTCTTGTGGCCACCTCGCTGTGCGGTGAGCGAGATGGAGCTCGCTGGGCGTCCTTGGCGAGCTGAGTGATTGGGCCTCTGTCGGGCTCGAGTTTGTCTCGTTCTCTTGAGACTGTTTTTTGCCTATAACATTATATAATATCACTTAAAAATGAAAATAAAAAGTAAAAATACTCTTTAATTATTAGAAAATTTATATTTTATAATAATAATTACTAAGAAATAATAGTTTTGAAGTCTGTGTGCATATGTAAGAAGTATATATTTATAATCATATACAAATATATACATATATGTATGGAAGTTTGTGTGTGTATAGATAAATGTATGTATGTCTATATGTATTTAGTTATATATATGTATATATAATAAGTGAAAAAAAATTGGAGTTACCTCATCAATCAAACAAGTTAAATATTGTCTAACTGTGGGTTTGTAGGAGCAAAATTATTTGGTATGCTTATTGTAAAATTATTATGCTCAGTGCAACCTTGCTTGCAAATATGATTTGACCAACTGCATTCAAAGCCGCTTAAATTACATATCATGTAATGATGTTTCTTTGGTTTTTTAATTTATTTAGTTTAAATTGTATTTAATTAGTATGTATTTAATCACTTAATTATTTATATTAAATGACATTCAGTTTTGGTAAACTTTAAATGTTCTTTATTCTTAAATGACATTCAATTATGGTAAATTGATTTAATAATATTAATCAATAATTGGTATGCATGAAAGCATAAATTTAATGTAGCTAAATCTTACATTAAATTAGATTTTTTTGGGGAAAAATTAGTGATTATAGAGTGGGAGATTTTGTATAAACCTCTGATCCAGAAAAACAAAAGTCACCGGTACATAATGCATCATATAGAAAGCATAGAGCAATAATCAAGTAACCACTCACAATTGCCAAATAAAATCAAAAAATAAAAACCAGCAACCACAGTAAATAAATGTAAATATCCCAGTCTCCAATTTGTCGTCCATGCCGAATAATAAAAGAAAAAAAAAACACCAATTTTCTAATTAATAACTCAACAACTGCACAGATTTGGATGGAGAAATCTCCCTCCATTCGTAGACATGACAAAATAATTAATAACCGCTGTCAACCAACTGAATAAACAGAACCCAAATTTTATTCACCTCAATTGCGCTGTCTGCAAACGATTTGCACATTGCCGTAGATTGCCCCACCCTTGAACTCCATCCAACTCCCTTCAACGAGCATCTCCTTTCAACACCTCCCTCCAACTCCCTTGAACGTTGCAGCATCTCTCAGCACTGCAATAACAACTGCTTTTAACACCACGGTGGTAAAATGTAGATCTCTTGGATCTAATTCAAAGTTCATCTTAAGTTTGAAAATCTTCTGACAAACAAGTTCGCTTGTTCATTTTTACCCTTGAAGGGAGAAATGCAAAAATAATAAACTCCAAGGACATAAACGCAAACTAATTATATTTTCACAATTTAGCAAGGGATTGGTTTCAAATCACACGTGTCCTCATCGAATTTAGCTAACAACGATGTGAGTTTGCCCTGGAAAGATACCAGAGCATGAAAGTCCATCGCAACGTTTGATTCATTTAGTCAAACCTTAAGTTAAATATATGATATTTGTAGTTCTTTTAGTAAAAGAGTCAAGCTCAAATTATATAATGTTCAACTCAATTGTTTTAGAAATACACACAAAGCTTAAACGACACACGTACATACCAAGCCTAAACAACATGATATTCAACTCATTTGTCTCTCTCTCTCTCATCCAGAGTATATCAAGTGAGAGCATTATTTTTATATTAAAATGAGAGGAATGAATCGTGATCATAATATCTTATATTGATGATGGAGAGGATTAAATTATAAAATCATGTTATTATTTTTAAGTGGTCATATAACTTTTAGTTATATTTTATTTCTGATTATAAATACAAGATTTAATAAACACAATTTATCCTGTTTACTCTCATATAAAAATGATACTTACACTTGATACACTCCACATACATGTATTTATGTATGCAAAAAATATTGGTAGATATTATTAATGAAATACTATTATATATTTTCTTCTAAAAAGTAATATTACATCTTTGTTTGAACTTAAAAGCTTGTGAGCCCAAAATAATAAATTGAGCTTGAGGTCAAAAAATAATTGATTTATAAATAAGTTGACTTGTAAGTTGAGTTAAAAATAAAGGTTAAAATATTTTAATCCTTCATAGATTGAGTTTTTATCAATTTTGTTTTTATGTAATTTTGTTTCTCAATTTGGTCTCACAAATTCAATTTTAATTAAAGTAGTCCCTCCATCCAATGAATTAATAGAATTGCTGACATGTGCCGTTAATTGCTGAGATGAAATTTATGTTGTTCATGTGGAATAATAGTTATGTTTGCTAATATTTTGAGGTGGATTTTTCTTTATATTTTTGTATTGAAATTTAACAGCCCTGTTTTTGTGACAAAGATATCAGAATTGAAGTCTCGCAACCCTAGCCCCACAAGAACACATACCCACTCACTACACAAGCTGCCCCTTCTCTGTAATAGAAGCATGAAGCATGGTTGGGGAAGGGATGAGCTACTAAGCTGGCAAGAGTAATTTGCGCCGCATACTCTTCATCTTCTTTAGGCTTTATTGTAGATGGTAAGAGCTGTGATTGTGGTTTAAGAATATTGTTCCAGACAAGAAAAAACACTAAGAAGAATGGTTTTTCAGATGCCTTAAGTATAAGAACAAAGGAAATAAGGTGTTATCTTTTTTGAGTTGGTACATTATGAAAATTGCCAGAGATTGAAGCTTTTATGAAGGTTGTTTTGCTGTAGGCGAAAAGAAAGAGAAAAAAGACTAGCAAACGGAGCATTTTTTTTTTTATTTAAAAGAATCAAACAATTTGCATGACAAGAAGAATGCACACATGGGATCATTGGTTTTGGGGGAGAGAGAGACAGAGAGAGAGAAAGGAAGAATCTGGGTTTATGAAATAAAATTGCTTATCACAATTGGGGATTAGGTTTGAGTGGAACATTTCTGTCTTGCCGCTTGGAAACAAAGAATATGAAATTTCAAATTGTAATATAAAATAAAGTGTAATTATATTGTCATGGATGTTAAAACACACGTAATGCTTTAAAATGGTATTTGATTCGTGCAATCTTCCTTACATTTCCAAGAATATTTTAAGGAAATGTTATATTCTCATATTTAGTTCAAAATTTAGAAAACTTTTTGTGAAAATGTTCATATTATTAGAAGTATTTTTAACACAATATTCTTATCAAATATTCCCAGGGAGAGAGGAAGGTATCTTACATTTGCATAATATGGAAATATTTTAGTCATATAAAAAGATTATTTTACTCACTCTTACCACCTCAACCACCCACCACCTGTCGTTGTTGACCACCTCTTTCTATCATCCACCACCGTTGACTACCATCCATCACTATTAACCATCGCTTACTACCACCTACTGCCATTGACTACCACCTTTATTACTTATTGCCCACCACTCACTTTTGTTGACTACCACACATTGTCGTAGACCACTAACAACCTTCATTAATCACTGTCCATCATCACCCTTCGTCATTAATCACAACCCACCACCGTTAATTACTACCCATTATCGTTGACCACCGCCAGCCTATACGTTTCATCATTGATCACATATACCATCCTTAACCAGTCAACTTTTTGGTATTAATCATTCAATTTTCAATTAGGATACATTAGTAATTTAACGATTGTTATATATATAAGATCGTCTCGCGAGGACGAGTTCCCGAGCGCAGCAAAGATCAAGTCCCTCACTTCAACAGGAAGCCTCTGGCAGGCTTTGCTTCACCCACCAGACAGCGGCAACAGTGAAGCACTCCTAACTTTAGCCTCACCTCACTCGTCACCATCCAGCGACGTGCGAGGAGCATTCGGGTATATTTCATGAAATGGTCCCTCTCGCAGGGGATGACCCGGCAAAGTAATCACAAGGTCAGATCGTCGAGCGGTTAACCACTCCGTTCGAGCCCGCTTCCTCACTACAGCGGCACCCAACTTGTTACAGCAGATCTCACGACGCCCCTGAGCCGAGAGTCCCCCACTCAGGATGTCAAGCAGCAGACAATAACAATTACGGGTCTACCGCTAGCCTAGGGAGACCATTCGGTAGCCTACTTTCTGTAGTAGCCGGATTGTAGCCCCTTTTGCTATCTTTTCTCATTTGTAGTTTGATATAACACCACTGTAGTTAGTAATTAATACATGTAACTCCTTTTTTCTCTATAAAGAGGGTTGCATTGTTAGAAGAGGGGACAAAAGGAATTATGTAAGCAAAAACTTTGCAAATTTCTATACATCAATAAAAGTCCCACCATGGACGTAGGGTCCGGTGCCGTCCGGATTTGACCGAACTACGTTAAGCCCGCCATCCCTCTTTTCTTTCTCCCTCTTTGTCCATCTTTTTCTGCACTTTGGAAGCAGCATTGGTGCCCTGAACTCCTCTCTATTGCTGAAGTTCGAGTCCTCCGTACGAACCGAATTTCATCGTCAACAACAATATTTTTAAAATTATACAAATTAATTAAAATAGAATATTGTAACATTCTTAAGAATATTTTTAATTGAACGAAATGTGATAATGTCACATTTTTGAAAATTACATTCCTAAAAATCACATTTCCGGGAATGTTAAAATTCCCGAGAATGTATGATTTTGCGAATCAAATGCCACCTAAAATATGTGACAGCATTATATTAAATATTAATTTTAAAAATAATTTCAATCACTCATTTATTTCAACTCACAACCTATTTAACCTATAAACTAATCATATTTTTTTTTCTAATTTTATCGTTAACTATAAAATTGATTAAACCTTTAAACATAGATGTAATCAATGTTAATCTATGAAATTTCAATCTCTAGAAAAAGGATATAATTAAGAAACTTATTTTATCTATTAATAAAAAGAGTCAAAATCCTCATTATCTCCAAACAAATAATTAAAAAACCTTATCGCTTCCAAATATCTATGAGTTCTATGTTCATTTATAATCTATAGTATCAATTTTTTTGGACAATTCATTAAAAAAATATTCTATTTTCAAAATAATTCATTAAATTGCTTAAATTTCATGCTTTTATTAGCATATTATATATATATATATATATGTATATTCCTTTTATTATTGATAGATTTGTGAGATGGTGGTTACAAAATTTCATATAAAATAAAATTAAAAGTTCAACAAATACAACTAAAAATTTGAGAAAACATGGACTAACAGTAACAACTTTTTTCTTTCTTTTTCTTTTTCTTTTTTTTAAATAACATGTCAATTTTATAATTTAAAAATATTAGAGATTGAATTATAAATTAATAATAACTTATTGCAGTCTATAGCATTTTATTATACATGAGCACTAATACTTTTAAATACTTTAAAATGCACCTCCCATTGTAGAATCCTTCTAAAATAAAACAAAATTCACCTCAAAATATTTTAAGAAGCATAAGTGTTATTCCACGTAAGCAACATAAATTCCACCTTATCAATTAAGGGTACATGTTAAGGGATCACATTTATTAAAATTGAATCTTGAGAGATTAAATTAAAAAACAAAATTACATGGAGACCAAATTGATAAAGAGGGGGATTGCAGTAGAGGCTTGTCATTTTGGTATATTGATGAGAAGAACATTTAAACATAAGCCATTCAATAAATTATTCAAATCATTTCCAACAGAAACAATACTTAGTTGAAACTCTGTTAATTTATAATTGAAATACAATTCTAACCAAGATATAAAATAGGAACAATATTTTAATGTAAAATTTTATTTTCAGGGATGAATAAAAAAAAAGTCCAGTTTGTGTTGGATCTTTCACCTGTCATTAATGAAAAGGAATTGAATTTCACGGAAGGCAAGGAGCAGGCTACGTCTGCTGCAACTTCATTTTCTTTCCGCGGCTCTTATTATTTCAGACTGTATCTGTGCAGAAGTCACTAATTATATTTGTCAACATCAAGATTTAAATTTTGTAAGATGAAAAATAAAAGATTTTGTCACAAATATTGATAATAAATAAATAAAGTTTAAATCATTAATTTTTAATCAATAATTATGATTTAATATTTTATTTTGTAAAATATATTCTATATCTTAAAAGGAACTATATCTCTCCATTCTATATTCATCTCAATATAATAGAGGTAGGTGGGACAGTGTGACTTCTAAATTTTAATACAATTAACTATCTATTTAACAAATAAACAATAGGTAAGTGACAAATAAAAGCAAACAAATTTTCAACGTAAAGGTCACTGACGTTGGAATCTAGAAAACTCCTCTTTCGTGTTTTTTCCCACATTGTTTTGGCATTGGTAAAAGGTTCAAATATTCAAGTCATCGAATCCTTGAATTGTGCCGTTAAATTGGAATTGGTCCCATTGGCGCCAGACAGTGACAACTAATGCCTTGGAGTTGATGTTCCTCAAAAATTGATTCATTGCCTTTGTCATATATTTCGTGGGAGAAAATAAAATGAAAAAACTTTTCAATTTTTTAGATATTGAATTTAATTTTTATTAATTTTAAAATTTGGAGTCAAATATTCAAATTATAAAAAATCTTAAAATTAACACTGATTATCTAATTAATTATTTATTTTATATTTTTTATAAAATTTTTAATAAAAAATCATAATATTATTATCTACTAGTTTATCTGTGATTTTTATACATAATTTTAAACTCATTTTTATATATTAAATTAAAACTATATATAATTTATTTTTTATTAATTATATGATGTAAAAGTTATAATTAACAGAGAAAAATAAAATTAGAAATATAAATTATTTTATACCTCATATCATACATGAATTTATAAAACACCATGTCATTAAAAGGAATTGCAAGATACAACTTGTTATATATGAAATCCGACAAATTCTGAATGGGCCCGTGAGTTGTGTGAGAACGGCAAAAGGATCGGCTCTGAAAACATCCGGATCGTCTCATCGTCAAATCGCGTCGCGAACAGACCTCATCACCTTGAGCTTGTGCACAACAGAGCGAGTTCGACCCCTCCATCCCAAAGACAGACATGTCTATAGGCCAAACGACCTGGCCAACGAAGTGCAATTAAGCGACATGAAACTCTTCAGATAGGAGACCAAGTCACATCCTCCCCCAACAGATAAGTGGGGCTTGCTTGCAGGAGACAATCTGCAGTAACCAAAAAAGGAGATTTGATCTGTATATTCTGTCTTATATAATAAATATTGATATAATATATTTACTACATATGTAATTACTATTGTAACCTCCTCTCCTTTATAAATACGAGGAAGGAGCCCTCTACAGAGAGAGGTCCTGGGGAACATAAGAGAAACTCTACTGAAACAAAATATTGTAAACCTGTAGAAACATTATCACCATAACACGCTACCATGGACGTAGGGTCCGGTGATATCCAGATTTGGCCGAACCACATTAAACCGTGTGTCTTCTCTTTGCTCTTCCCTCCTTCTCTATTTATCTTGCTATTTTACTGTGCTTGAAACAGACGAAGGTTAGAGATCCCAAAGAATCCCTCTCTGTTGGCTAAAATTTGGACTCTTCTTATAAACTAAATTTCTTCGTCAACATTTTGGCGCCGTCTATGGGGATCTCACCAGTCTTGGTTCGTTCCTTGCTGCAATGGCTAAGGAAAGAGCTACTAGAGCTTCTAATGCACAACCCCATCCTTCGAATGGCCATGTTTCGACAACGGATTCATCTACTACTCCTGTTATCAGAGCACCTACTGGTGTCCTTCCTGCCAGCTCAGTACAACTAGTCCTCACCATTAACGGTATCGATGGATCACAAACCTGACTTCAACGCTAGGAGAAGCTTGAGCACATGGTAAGAAAGTTGACTAAATCAATCACAATGTTGGCACAAGTACAGGCCCAGAATGTGTAAGGGCGGGTTGAAACTGCCATACCCGAAGTTGAGCACTCCAGAGAGACTGATCAGGAGCAAACCTCAAATCGCCATCCACACAGCCGGGACAATAAGCCAAACCACCAAGTCTCTAGCCAAGGACTGGGGGGCTTGGATGTTTTGGAGGGAGACCTCATTCAAAGAGTCAAGCATTTGAAGGAGCATCCTCAGACTCAAAGTGATCGAAGCCACTTTGGGAATCGAACTCCATTCTCTAGAGAGATCATGGAGGAACCTCTTCCGTGCAAGCTCAAAGTCCCAACCATTCTGCTATATGACAGAGACAGCGACCTGCACAACCATCTGGACTTGTTCAACATCCAGATGGATCTTCAAATGTACAGCTCCTTGGTCAGGTGTTGTGTGTTCCTTGCTACTTTAGGCGAAGTCCCTCGAATATGGTTCAAGAGCCTCCTAGCTCGCAGCATAAGCAGTTGGGAGGAGTGTCAGGAAAAGTTTGTTAATCAATACCAAGTGCTGAAGAAGCAGCTCGCGCCTCCATGCCATCTTGCCATAGTCTTTCAGGGTAGACATGAAACACTGAGAGACTATATTACTCGCTTCAAGCGCAAGGTCAACAATGTTGAGAAGCCTTCAGACGAGGCTATCCTAACTGCCATCTCGATGGGACTCCATAGAGATGGAAAGCTGCTCAGAAGTTTGTACAGGTGCCCCATCGGCAATGTGGGTGAATTCTATGAGCGGGCTGTAAAATAGATAAGATGAGATGAAACTTTTAGCCCATAGAAGTCCGAGTCAAATAACTTGACCCATAGTAAGAAGAGGAATAATCATGGAAACAGGAATGGTAGCCCCGAATGCCAGCTCACTAAGAAGAGCAAGGATAAACAACCTCTGTTCTCAAGTCACCACAGCACCTATAGCATCCTGTTGGATTCCCAAGATAAAATTTTCTTGGCAGAAAGGGATAGGGAAAATTTCGGAAGGCCTAAACCCTTGACAACTCCATTTAGGCATAGGAATAGGGATGAGTTCTATGCTTATCATAATGAGGCAGGACATGGGACGTCAAATTGTCTGGCCCTCAGAGACATAATTGAAGACCTGATCCGGAAAGGCCACTTAAGGGAATGTATGGTGTAGCCTATAGGACAGCCTCCCCAGCCTAATACTAGCCGGGAGCCGGGGGGCTCAATTCGAATTATACATTAACGCTGTATTCTGAAATTTTAGAATGAATGAAAGTGTCCTTTCTTTACTTTGTTGAAAGCTATTTGCCATCTGGCTTGATATTGTTATCTTCACCATCCCATTCTGTCTTCCTCTCCTAGGAGTCATTGATTTTCGCAGCTTGCATGCGGTCAACTTTCACCAGCTCTTGTGAGGAACTTCATGCCAATCGTGATCTTTTATGTGGTTGAGGCCCTCTAGAGCTCCTTCTGGAGATGAATTGATGAACGTTTATGCCAGTGCAGCTGCGTGCTTGCTGAGGTGTGGAAGCACTAAAAAACACTTGCTAATGCTAGCGCGACTGCATGCTTGTTGAGATGCAGAGGCATTAAAAAACACTCGTTGATGCCAGTACGACTGTGTGCTCACTAATGTGCAGAGGCACTAAAAAACACTCGTGGATGCCAGCATAGCTGCGCGCTTGCTAAGGTGTGGAGGCACTAAAAAACACTCACTGATGCCAGCACGACTACATGCTCGTTAAGGTGCAGAGGCATTAAAAAACACTTACTGATGCCAGCACGACTGCGTGCTCGCTGAGGTGCGAAGGCACTAAAAAACACTCGCTGATGTTAGCATGGCTGCGTGCTTGCTGAGATGTAGAGGCACTAAAAAACACTTGCTAATGCTAGCGCAGCTATATGCTCGCTGCGCTGAGGTGCAGAGACACTAAAAAACACTCACTGATGCCAGTGCAGTTGCGTGCTCGCTGAGGTGTGGAGTCACTCTTAAACGCTCAATGCTAGCGTGACTTCATAATTACTGAAGCGTAAAGAATTGATGGAATGATTATTTGCCCAAGGCAATGGGATCGTTCTAAGTTGTAACTCTTATACGTACTTGTTTATTTGGCCACGAGATCGGCCCAAGCATGAGATCGCTCAGTTGTTAATTTCGCAGTTCTCATGTGAACTTATTTTATTATTTAATGATTTCCACACTGATTTGTCTATTCATTTGGCTATAGGATTGGCACGAGCACGAGATCGTTCCAATTCGTAACTCATGCTACCCTCTGATTATGCACAAGTTGCACAGATTGTTCAAGCCAAAATATTTTTATGAAAAGCAAAGGTGACAAACAGAAAACTGCAGAAAGAAGCTGAAGTTTTATTCACTAAAAGACCTTAACAAGGCAGGTGTACATCAAAAAACTCTGAATACAAGTTAATCAAAACACAAAAAGGGAAAACCTATGACTAAGAAAAGAGATTGATCATAAAGAACCGTACTTTGGCTGACTGGAGCCCGTGCGCCACCAAGGTTTTCAAATTTCCCTTCCAATGCACAATCAGCGGCGACACTATGGCTCTTTATTTTCTTCAGCCTCCAGCTCCTCTTCTGATTCATGGAGGAAGTGCATCAGGAAGCATCAAGAGCTTGGCTAGCTGAACAGTTGCTCCGTTGGGATGACGCAGTCTGAGAACCATATGAGATCTCTCCATGTTAGCGGAGTAGCCGGGTCTTCTAGACCCCTTATGCAGCATACCATACATGCCTTTATCGAGGGCCAGAATGCCAGAAACAATGGAAGTTTATCAGGAAACTCCATGGATTGCTCATTGCAGTGGTAGAAGGGATTGCCTTTCCCTTAAATAGAGCCAGGGTCAGCTCCATCAAAGAATCCAGATTCACTCCCCCAACCGTCATCATTTAATGGCCTCGAAAAAGGCTAAGTTTGACTCAGTAATAATCCCCAGACACGTGCCATAGGGAATATGGCCTAGAGCAGATGAAACGACAATCTCGGGAGTAGATTTTGACTAATCAAAAGTCAAAGAGTTTCAACTCACAACCCGCAGAGCGGGCTGAGAGTTGGGGGGCTTATGTTATATATGAAATCTGGCTCATTCTGAATGGGCCTGCAAGTTATCTAAGAGCGACAAAAGGATTGGCTCTGAGAACATCTAGATTACCTCATCATTAGATCGTGTTGTTGCAAACCGACCTCGTCACCTTGAGCTCGTGCACAACAGAGCAAGCTTGACCCCTCCATCCTGAAGACAGACATGTCCATAGGCCAAATGACCTGGCCAATGAAGTGCAATTAAGCGACATGAAATTCATCAGACAGGAGACCAAGTCACATCCTCCCCTAACGAATAAGTGGGGCCCGCCTATAGGAGACAATCCGTAGTAGCTAAAAAAGGAGATTTGATCTGTATATTTTGTCTTATATAAGAAATATTGATGTAACACATTTACTGCACATGTAATTACCATTGTAATCTCCACTCCTTTATAAATATAAGGAAGGAGCCCTCTGTAGAGAGGTCCCTGGGAACATAAGAGAAACTCTGCTGAAACAAAATATTGTAAACCTGTAGAAACAATATCACCATAACACGTTACCGTGGACATAGGATCTGGTGATATCCAGATTTGGTCGAACCATGTTAAACCCTGTGTCTTCTCTTTACTCTTCCCTCCTTCTCTATTTATCTTGCTATTTTACTGTACTTGAACTAGACAAAGGTCAGAGATCCCGAAGAATCCCTCCCTATTGGCTAAAATTTGGACTCTCCATGCAAACCAAATTTCTTCGTTAACATAACTTGACTTAAAATCCATCATCATATCAAGTGGAAAACACAATCAAATGTGATTAAATGCACTAAATTTTTCTCTCCTGATCTCACAGCTAGATCTCTTAGATGATAGAGATAAAACTTATTTGTTAGATCATTATAATAAGGGATTTAACACCTACTTTATAATAAGTGCATTAAGTTTCAATCTAATAATCCCCAGTGGACCCATCAGATTTACATAATTTAAGCCACATCTTGTTAATTAGAATAAAAAGTCTACCAATTAAACCAAACTTTAAGGTCACCTTATATATCTTATTTGATCATAGTATTTTAGCTCAAAAACATAATTAATGTTAGCCCATATTAAATTAAAAATAAAATAAAATTCAACATTCTTCCACTTGAGTGACATTAATTATGACTAACATCTCATGCCAAGATAATATATATATGTATATATTTGTTATTAGCTCCAAAATTGGTTAGAAACTATTCAAGAATACCATTTTGTCAAACAGGATCTTTGATAAATGGGAAAAAGTATATAAAAATAAGATAGTTTTAGTTCATTTTATTAATAGTATTTTATGTTTTCTTAGTGTTTTTGC
>JANHAO010020487.1:0-12841 GCA_026873985.1 Saraca asoca | reverse complement strand
AAGCAGTATCGAGAACTAAACTAACAAAACTAAGGGAAAAGTTAAACAAAAACCACAAATTAATAACTATTTCAGAGGTGATGTCTATCATTTTTACAGGTACATTTTTCACTTATCACCACCCTCTCCTACGAGGCTCCTTTCTAAGGCAAAACTGTGTCAGGGTCGAACTCTACTGGAAACCCCAGAAGGGAACCCTGCTAACACTCCAAACACCCTGCTCATCATGCATCTGAGCGACCTCCTTGGTCATTCAATATGATATATGTTTTTAAATCATGATTTTCTGGCTGAAAACCCTTTTATGCTAAATCATATGATTTATTAATATCTGCTACCGAAGTCAATTGATTCAACAGACATTCATTCTACTTAAATCTTTTAAACTGTGATTTGCAGGAATTTATCTCAGAATGACATACGAAGCTTTTGCCAGTAGAGGTCTAACTCCCAGTCCGTAGAGTGCACTACAAGTTGGGGGGCTTATGTTGTATGCATTATTTGGATGGGTTGGTAAAAGCCCAACTAATGGAAGCCCAGTCCGCTGAAGAAGCCATTCTCAATTAAGGTTTTGTTGAGCATGCAGACCGAGGAGAAGACAGTCTGCAGAGGCTGATTAACGGGAAGCCTACAAGAGCCGAATTACAGGATTAGCCTTTATGTAAATAGGGCTCTGTGTAATAGAGAGAAAAAAAACTCATTGTAAAATGGAGAGAACTTAGAGAGCAGAGAGCCATGGAGCTCACTAGAGAGAAGCTCCTGTAAAACTATGTACACAGCAAGTATTTTCCCAGCAATAAGATTAACCGTGGATGTAGGGTTTGGTACCGCCCAGATTTGGCCGAACCACATTAAAAAATCTTGTGTTCTTCTTCTTCTTCTTCTGATTTCTACACCAAGTTGTAATTAGGAGTTCATCGAATCATTTCCCATTGGCCGAAGTTTGGGTCCTCCGTACGAATCAAATTTCATCATTAACATGTAATTATTTAATTTATATTATTTAGATTTAAAGTATCTTTAAAATCCATGACTCTTCAACTATCAATTTTTTATTAATTTATCAATTAAATTCTTATTTCATTATACTTCAAAGAACTTTTTACAATATACAGTAAAATAATTTTTTATTGATTTATTAATTGAATTAATGCTAATTATTTGCATACAACTAATTTACAGATGTGACAATATTACAATTAATTTTCTATTTTTCAAGACTACAGAATTATAAAATCCTAATGAATATTAATTTCTTCCACTGTACTAAGATAATAGAAATAATCAAAATAATTCAAAATAAATTTGACGTCTTTATATTCTGTTATATGAAGAGACATAGATTAGATTCGATTTTTTTTAAATCGACATAAATTGACAAAATAAATAAAAAAATAGGGTATATGAATAGTTGTACATTAGATGTTAGTTGTTAATTAAGAACTGACGTAGATATATGATATTAAAAGTTGGTTCCAATATAAATAAATGATATTTAAAGTTTCCTTGCATTATAAAAGGCCAAAGTGTCCTATTAACTCATTAATTGGTATATTGCTTACTTAGGAAGATAAGTTTAAAAAGTAGGGCACATGAAAAACATATTTAGAGCGATTATTTAAATTGTGAAATGGAATTCTTGTGTCCCACTTTTCAAACTTTTCTTACAAAGTAAGTAGTATATGGGCAAGAGCTTCATATCATTCTACTCAAGCTTGCTATGAAAGTTTATAGTTTATTTTTCCTTTTTCTTTCTCTTTTTTTTGATTAGTTTATGTATAAATGATTAACTTATATTTTCTTTTTCTCTTTAAACAAGGCACATGCATTAATCTTTTAAATAAGAAGATGATTAGTGCACTTGATGTGTATGTGTTGTCTTGTAAGTAGGTCGCAAAAAATAATGATATTGCCCTTTTTTTCAAATATAAAATACTCTTTTTAAAGTGAGATTAGATTCTTGTTTTACAAGATTTATCAAAAAGACTCTATTGGATTATCAAGATAATATTGGCGTTACTGATATAATTAAAAGTTCAATTTTAGATTGATCAAATTAAACTAATTGCTATTTAAGATGAGAAAGGCAATAAGAATAGCAAAATGCAAAATGCAGTAAAGAATAAATAAGAATACTAGATTTTTAAAATAGTTCAACTTAAACTAAAATCATAGTTTAATTCTATATCCACTGGATTGATCCTCAACCAAATAACCTCTTTTATTATCAATAACAGGAATTTAATTGGGCTTCTGAACAACTAGTTTATACATAAGAATTTTATTGGGCTCTTGCTAACTTATTACATAAGAATTAAACTAGGCTCTTACAAACCTAGATACAACAATTCTCTGATCTCCTACAAATTATGATCAACCTGATAACTTAGAGACATTCAAAGGATTCTTTACCATCTTAAACTAGTAATAATCAACCTTATAACTAAAGAAGATGCAAAGGAAAGATTAACCTCTTCTTTTATATCTTTGACTTCTATCAACCTAGAAATCTAAAATAGAAAATAAGAAATAGGTAAGAAATACAATACCAAGATTTGAGATGAATATCTCAAATATCTAAGATGAATTCTTCTCAATTTTGATTCAAAATCCTTTGAATTGTGAAATCTAATGAGGTAGATGATAAATTCGATTTATCTCTAGTAGCACTATGTTTTCGCACTTAAAGAATATGAAAACTAATAAAATGATTAACTTTGAAATAAGGTTAAGGGTATTTATAATTACTGTAACTGACTTTCAAAAATAACTAACTTTCTGTCTGTAAATTGATTCGTAGCGGTTACCAACTAATAAATCAATTTGTGAATTGATTTGTCTATAAATATCATAACAAATGTTCATCACTGAATCGATGCATGAATCAAATCAAAGTATATTGTAAAAGATCTTGAATCGATTACCTAATCAATTTAGGAAAAAATCCTAACCTTTGGTAAGAAATATTTTTCAAAGCTTTTCTTCATGAATCGATTGTTGAATCATTTCAAGTACATTTTCACAAATTCTTCAGTATGAATCATAAATTGATTCACACAATGTAAAATGGTTTTTATAAAATTTGCACTTGAAAAATCATTTGAAAACTTTGTTTGAAAAATATTTGATTTTAACTCAGTTTAAATGGTTTATTTCTACCTCAATGTATCAGTTATAACAAATTTACTTAAATCAAAATTGATTTGAATTCACTTATAAAAGATTCTAGTAAAAATAAAATAATTGCTAAAACTATTTGTGGATCTCTTAAATCTTATACACTTTGATCCTGCAAAACAAATAACAAATACTAAAACATTTGGTTAGATACAAAATTGTTTTCAACATAAAAAACCAAGGAAATTACAATAGGAAAGTAATCATATTAGCTAGGTTAACAATTTTCTTAGTAAGGCTAACAATCTCCATTAGTCTCCTTAGCTAGGCTAATAAGGCTAACATTGTAAACTATCTTTGATGTAAGTGTTGTGTTTTGTTATTACATGCAATCCTAGAAGCTTCAACAAATTGATGTTGGTTTGTTGCAAGCAACCTAGAAACTTGATTCAATAATAATGTTTTTATTGCAAGCAATGACACAACACAGAGTTTTAACAATAATGTTGTTTTCTTGTATGTTTTTCTAGTCGCAGCAACTTTTAAAGCTGGACTTTTCATTCAACATTTTTCTTTTAGCTTGTGCCAATAATTTTTCTTATATTTCTGAAAAATGTAACTCGGTGTAGGTATCTATCCCAATTTTTTTTCTTATGTTTATGTAAAAATACAATTCATAGCAGGTTTGTGTAATTTAATAAAAAAATAATAGAAATAACATCAATTTTTTAATACAAATTGAAGTCTTTAACACAATCCGAAAAATTGTAAGTAGCAATAGATTTTTATAAATATGTAATTTGTAGTAGATCTTTTTTTTCAAATTAATAGTAAAGACATCAATTTTTTTTAATAAAAACTGATGTCTTTAACATAATTTGAAGAAAATTTTGAAGAAATTAAATATTATTTAATCTATAAAATAATTTAATTATTAAAATATTATTTAATAAAAAATAATTCAAGTATTTAAATATTATTTAATTGACAAAATTGTTCATAAAATAGTTAGTTTAGGATAAATATGTGTGAAAATGTAATAATATAAAACAAAATGCATCAAATTAATTAAAAAAATTCAAATTGTGTAATTTTATAAATATGTTGAAAGTTAATACATCAGTTGTAGTAAAAACCCACATATACACAAAATAAAAAAAATTCAAAGTGGGAATAATATAAAGCAATGGCGGTGTTTTTGTAAATATAATACAAATTAATACGTCAATTTTCATAAAAAATTGGCGTCTTAAGTCTATAAGTCATTTTTTTGACAACTGACATAGATGCATGAAAATATATGTCGATATCTTCTTAATAACTAACGTATAAAGTCTAGGCTTTTTACGTAATAAGCTAGTTCCTTCCCCTACTTTCATTTTCTTTTCCTTGTCTGAAACTTTTACCCAGTATCATGATCAAGCACTTGCTCCTTTCTTCTTGGTTGTTTTTGATTGTCTTCATTGTCTTGGATCATTGCTTTTCAAGTCCATCTCTAATGGAGGTATGGAACTTCATTCTCCTTACGTTGTATTCTTTTCTTTCTTACCAATTTATGTCAATTTTTTTTACCTTTTTTGCTTTGTACTTTGCTTATGGTTTGTATTTTTAGGGTTTAGCTTGTTTTTTTTTCTCTTTTGTTTCTTATCTTGATTAATGGAAATGTTTTATTTAAATCTTATTTTTTAGCTGCATTTCTTGGCATAGATTGTTTAGTCATGCATGCCCTATTTTGTATCACTTGACATAGTGGTTATGAATACATATAAGATTAACTTTGTAACTGAAACTTAAAGTCCACACATTTTAATTAGATGTTATATTGGAAAACTATTTTTTTTAAATATAAGTTATGAGAATTGACATCAAATTAAATAGAGTTATATATTACAATTTTATATATTACAGATTAATATATTAGAAATCTCTGTTTTGTTAAAACTTGAATTATTTTGCCTAATTTTACTTGTGAGTAAAATTTATTATCTAACCATTATTTTTTTCTATTCCCAATCAAATAATATCAGTTTACTAAGACTATAGACTATTTCAAGAATTTAAATACTATTAAATTTGATAAAATAATTCAAGAATTTAAGTATTATTTAATGGACAAAAATATTTTAGAAAATAATTAGCCTTTGAGTAATTAATTTGTGAAAATGGTAATATTTTATCTAAAAAAGTTAAAATGGACAAAAATAATTCAAAATAAATGAGACGCGATGGCTTGAATATTCACATGTAAATGAAAATTAAGACATTGATTCTAACTAAACGACCAACGTCGAATATCTTCCATTTATATAGAAGTTGTTGACAGTAAAATTTGATTTAGTGAGCCTAAATCTTAGTCAACCTGAATGGTTCTTCAACACCTCAAACTACAAGTTGATAACATAAGTTTTAACAAGAAAGAGAGTGAGAAGGAGGAAGAACAATACACACAAAAGCTTTTATTGTAGTTCAACTGAAGGCAATTTGGTCCTTATGTCCACGGTGGTTTGTATTCCTTGTAATACGGTGGTTTCTCTGTTTAATTAAACCGGGTTACAGTATCAGTGCTATCTCACTATGTAAGTGCTCTTTCACTATTTCAGTAGAGTGTCTACATGCAATTTCTTACTTACTTACAATGATATATCCTTCCCCTATTTATAGAAGCTAAGAAGGTTACAAGTATAATTTGTCAAATAGCAAAATGATTATTTCTGCTGTTGTAGGCAATAAATGCTTAATGAGTAATAAATATTTGGCATTTCACTATCAGATTTTGGAGGTTGATGTATCGATTTTGGGGGCTAACTTGTTGGTTAGGAGAATGTGCCTTTGGGTGCTGACTAGGCCCCGACATTTTATACATAATCCTTAAGACAGCTCACCTGGCAGTCCAAGCTTGCGTTGGACAACCTACTAGCTATGTTGGTGGGTTTAACGAGCTGGTCCAAATAGGTTTCCTGAAAGACGACTGGAGTAGCATGCTTTGCTTGGTGAGATGGAGTTTGTCTTTAGCGAGCTAGAACCTGTCTTGGTCTTGTTTCGTGTCCCGGGCTCGCAGCTAGCGAGCTGGTGCCTTTGTTAAGCAACCTCCATTGTTAGGTGATCCAGGCCCTTTTTGGCTAGGCTTAGCTTCTTATTAGGCTTTGGCCAGCCTATTTTGAATTGTCCAAAAAATACTCATACCATCAGCCCCCAACTCTCAATTCACCTTGCAGACTGGGAGTTACAGTTTACTGGCAGAATCTTTGCTCACTGTCTGCAGTGTTAAGTCCTTTAACTACAGTTTGCCATATAGTTAAAGTTTTCATTCACAACCCGTTATGTTGTCATTTCAGGCTTTGATCTTTCACTTCACCTGCACTAGGCCATACCTCCCACTATTCACGTTTCACAGTTGTTAGCATGGCAACCTCGCTTTCTTCTAGATCGTTTGATCTGATACAGTTGGATACCCTCTGGATTCTTCTGTGAGGTTAAACTAGTCTATATAAGGCGTGAGAAGCCTCCTTCCTTGCTTCAAAGAATAACTAGATGGGTACATTGACTGAGCCCCCTATATTTCTGGAGTTCTGGCCTTTGAGGAAGTGCTCTGGGGTGTGTATGGTCTGTTGCAAGAGATTGTGGGGTATGTATGGCCTGCTGCACATGGTTCCTACAAGGCATTCCTTTTTGAGGACTCTGGGAATTTCTTCATGACCTCCTCATGGTGCTAACAAGTTTAGCTCCTCCTTTTTAGTTTTTTATCCTCTGACGAGCTAATTGTTTGGTTTTTTTAAGCGCCCGGGAGTTACAAGGCTAAGGGAGGAGCTTTCTACTTTAGAGAAAGACAAGAAAGAGGAGCCAGAACTATTAGGCTTGCTTGCTGACCTTGTGACTTATTAGAATCAAGCCTTCCAACTGTGTTCCTTTGCCTCCTTGAATTGTGGCATTGAATGTCTCCAAGCCTCCAAGTAGCTTGATGAAGCTGAAATATGCTTTCCTTGCTCAAGAGGACTAGGGAGAACTTGCGCGGCCACTCTACTTTCGCCAAATGTTGTTTCTCCCACTTCAAGCACCTCAGGGCTGTTCAAGTAGACAATCCACCAGTTCAAGTGGAAGTTAAGGAAAGGTTGGAGTAGTTTGACCTGCTCGTAGATCTCATGGTTTGTTGGGATTTAGCTATTCCTCAGTCTACTGTGGGCTTGCTTTAATTTGTACCCCTATTCCTTCATGTAAATTTACCTCATTGAAAGAGGTTTTGTAATGAAACTTTGCATTTTATTTCTTATTTTTTCCCACACACATAACATTAGCGACCTAGTAAGTCATAGCTAGCAACATAAATAAGTCCCTGCAAACCATAACTCGGTAATCTTTAGATAAAATAAGTGTTCATTAGATCAATCGACCACGAATAATATTAATTAAATTTATATGAATGGACTTCAGTTAGTAAATCATGACTTAAAGGATATGTGCCATGTCAGATGACCAATCAGTCATGCTAGCTCATCTTAGTTGGTAATGAATTTGAGCATCAGAATGCCACTGTTGGCCATGAGTCTAAGCACCGAAGTGCTTAAGCACTTTCACTGGTGTGGGATTGAACGCCTAGGTAGGTCGCACGGATGTGCCTTTGTCTGCGCAAGAGTTTGGTGTCGAAGATACTTCTTGGACGTAGCATGCACAAGAGTTTGGTATGTGGCTAGCACTTCTTGGATGTGGGATTTTGATGTTGTCCACATAAGAGTTTGGTGCCAAAGGCACTTCTTGGATGTGGCCCACGCAAGAGTTTGGTACATGGCTAGCACTTCTTGGACATAGGATTTTAATGTTATCTATGCAAGAGTTTGGTGTTTGAGGCATTTCTTGGACGTGGCCCATGCAAGAGTTTGGTGTGTAGCTAGCACTTCTTGGACACAGGATTTTGGTGTTGTTCGCATAAGAGTTTAGTGCTTGAGGCACTTCTTGGATGTGGCTCGTGAAAAAGTTTGATGCATGGCTAGCACTTCTTGGACGTGGGATTTCGATGTTATCCGTGCAAGAATTTGGTGCCAAAAGCACTTTTTGGACACAGAGTGAGCTGGGAGTTTTGGTCCATCAATGGCAATCTGCAATCTTGCAGGTTGTTTAGTAGGCTTCTGCTCTCTTTGTTTGTGACTCTTTGATTTTTGCCACTGGCCTGTCATAATTACTCTTGCCTCTGGTAAGCATGCACACTATGCTGTTGTCAGCTTTTTGCTGGCACTCATTGAATCATCAGATCATGGGTAGCTATGGGTTCCCAAATCCAGGAGTGGCACTATGTGCCACATAAACTAAAGGGGCTCTTCTCTCCCTCTCACTTGCCATTTGAAGCTCAAAACTCCTTAACTCTTCTTGTCCATTCTCTCACTATTCCTTGTAACTAATCATTATTGTCTGCTACTGTCGATGTCGTTCCAGCTCTCTAGTTGCCGTTCAAATTCTACTCACCAGGAAATACTTTTTGCACGTATCTTTCCTTATTCTACTGCAGTTAATCACGATGAGTCTTTCTTTCTTCAATTTGTGGTTTCTGGATTTTCCTATTTTATGGCTTGTGTGAGCCTTGTTTGCTTGTGATTGAAACATTTGAATGCTAACTAAAGTTGTTTGCCTATGCATTTTCTTTTTGCCTGATTTGATTCATTTGGCTATCTTGTTAGCAAACTCTAGGGTTTCTAATTACCATTTCAAGTCTTGTCTTTGTTTTCTGGATTTGTGATTCCATCGTTGAGTCCTTTTTGTCTTTTGGAGTTCAGGTTTTAGATGCGGTGACCTAAGGTGTGCATGACCTATCGCATAGGAAATCATTAACCTTAGCCTTTTGGGTAGGTCTACCTGTAGTGACTTGACTATTCCCTTTTTTCTTTCATGTAGATGGATGCAGGTCATGGACGTTGACATTACCAGATAGGGAGCAATGATAAGCCCAACTCCCTAGTGCAATAGGCGTGACATCCCAATGAAGTGACCTCAAGGAGTGGTGAGGTCACTGGGGACTTCACTACTCATTTAGACCCTGTTAGGGACCAAGAGGCCACTACAAGTCAGTAACCTTCTGATCGTCAGTTGTTCAGCCTATACGTCTCGTTTGTCCACTTTCATGATCTTTAGATCATAGTTCAAACATTTCGAATCTACCATGGATGCCACCTCATGGTGCCTTCCTTAGATGACTATGCTCCTTATCCACCTTAGGGGTTTATTACTGTTAGCCTGTCGCACTTCATTACGGGGCTTAGGTTTCTTGTACACCCATTTATTATTAATTTCCTAAATAAAATCAAACTTTGCCCATTCCAGCTCACCCCCATCTCCTACGCCTAGCTCATTTCCTTGGCATTGATATATTTGAGGAATAACCTCCTATCGCCATTGGCCAAGGTCTTGTGCTACCTGTACAATATTAGGAGTGTGAGCATATAAGATGGGCTTTATTATCTCTCAGCTCAACCGACGGAGCACAAGAAGATTTTGTCGCAAGGGGACACCAAAGGAAAGTCCAACGTGGGGCATTATAAACTTGTTAGTTTTATATCTCCTGTTTATCCCTTTGCAATCTTCAAAACTTTGGTTTTGTCCTCACCCCTAGTGAGCAAGCTGAGGACATGCGAGTTTAATGACTTATTCATATTTGTTTCATTGATTATAACTTTGTCTTATTTTGCAGTCAGGATTGACAAGAATCTAACTCTTGGAGCTAAGGAACTAGGAGTCCTAGATCAATTCATTACCTCGAACAATCTTTAGAACGACTTCCACTTTGATGAGAGCCTTCTTTGCTCCCAAAAACTTGTACTGGCTATAGGTACTGAGGTCACCAAGGAAATAAGAGTTCATTGGGTCAAGGAGGTAGGTCCAGTGAACTTTAACAATTACGAGGACATCATGAAACTTATTTTTAAGACGCCGCTACTTGACTCTAATGAGAAGGAGACCTCATTGGCTCTCGATGCCAACATAGCTCTACTGCTAGAAATGGACCCTTGGTTTTAGCATTAGTTCCTTCTCTAGAGCTAGTTCCTACTCCTCAGCCCAAGGCAACTGTTGGAGCTGATGTCGCTACCCCTTTTGGGCCCCTTACTAGGAAGCGAAAGATGAACAAGGAGAAAAAGAAGGTTACTACTCATAAGCAAGTGACTCCAAAGGTCAAAGTCATGGGGCAACCTATTGGGACCAGCTCTAAGACTAAGGAGTTGCTCAATATCTTCATGGATAGTGTTGATATGATCTTAGGGCCTCACAACAAGATCTAGGTGTTAGAGCGAGAGGACTTCACTGTTGGGGGATTGGTCGGCTACACGTTTCATCATTGTGTAATGGTAAGTGGAATCCTTTTGTCCTAATTCTTCTAATTTCTTCGTGATCTAACTTAAATATCTAATTTTTTAGAACTTGTTAACAATGGTTAAGCTAGACGAGATGCTTTGAGCTTAGGAGGAGAAGAAAGCAAAGCTCATGGATGAGATGGCTGTTGTCACTACTGAAGTATTAGAGTTGAAGGAGAAGGTCAGGGATGCTAAAGCTGCCCTATCTCATGAAATGGTAGATCGCAAGGCCGTTGCACTAAACCTTGGCATTACAATTAACGATCTAACCAAAACAAGGATTGACTTGGCCTTAGCTCACAAGCGTGATAAGCGAGTAGTGTAGTAGGCTGAGATTGTGGATCAGTGAGCTGGGCTAGCAGAGCAGTAGGCCAGGGAAGTAGGGCGGTGAGCTGATGATACTTTAAAGGAGCTGGAGATGGCCAAGGAGGAGGTTGCTAAGGTCAAAGTGGAGACTACCTCACTAATTGTGGAAGCAGCAGAGAAGGTAGAGTCCAAGACCAGCACCACCTTCTTTTACACCCTGTGGGAAAAACATCTGGAATTAGACTTCTCCTTTTTCGGCGAGGAGGCTCTTAAAGCCATGGAGCGCTTCAAGAGGAGGGTTGCTAAGGCTAAGTCTTCTAGAAAGGGTGCAGGATTTGTGGTTAAGGCTCCTTCTATCGAGGGTGCTCCCTAAGGAGAAAGCAGCTCGCAGGTTATGGAAGTCATTGATGACTAAGTAACAAACATCCTTGGAACTCTTCTTGCTGACTCTTTGCCTCAAGAAAGCCCAGCTCCTGAAGCTCCAATTCCTTAGGCCTGACTTTTTGTAACTTTGTATTTTTTGAACTTTGAAATGAATCTTTAGACTTTGTGTAAATTAACTTTATTGAAGTAACATTGAATGAATTTTATTTGCTTCCCCCGGTTTGCTTGCTCAAATACATGACTCGATAAATTTGTGTAAGGATGAGTACTTAGTATATTGCTTTAATTAATACTCTTCATATAATATATCACTTACTTCTCGTGCAAGAATTTATTAAGATTTTTATTCAAAAATGAATACAAATATAAAAATTTAAAGAATTACTTGAATGTTTACACTTATTTCTGAATAATTTTTTACAAACATTGGGGGTCTTTATTGGTAGTAATGGTGAGGATGCTCAGCATTCTAAGCTCAAGGGTACTCTGTCCCATTTATGTCTGCCAAATGATAAGCTCTGTGGCTAATAACTCTCTTAACGAAGTATGGGCCCTCCTAGTTTGGCCATAGACTCCCTTTGTTAGCCTTGAGAGTGCCAAGAAGGATAAGACATAGAATGAGGTCACCAAGTTTGTAGCTACAAGCTTGAACCCTTCGGTTGTAATATCTTGCGATCTTTTGTTGGTAGGTTGCGACCCTGAGGTGAGCTCTCTTCCTTGTTTCTTTTACGAGATCTAGGTTCACGGTGAGTAGTTGGTTGTTATGCTCTGGATCAAAAGTAATCCTTCATTGTGAGGCCACCTGGGATCATTGCCTCACATTCATAAACCATTGAGAAGGGGGTCTCTCTTATGGCATTGTAAGGTGTGGTTCTATAGGCCAGAGTAGCTTCGATAGCTTGTCTACCCATGCCTCCTTCTTAGCCTTCTTCAAGATTTGTTTGATGATCTTGCTAAAAGCTTCAACTTGCTTACTGGCTAGCGGATGGTCTACGGCTGAGAAACTCTTGGTAATCTTGAGATCATCGCAGAACTTGAGGAATTGCTTGCTATTGAATTGAGTCCCATTATCAGTTACAATTTTTGGGAGGCTCCAAATATACAAATGATGTTGTTCCATACGAATTTTTCTATCTTTGCAAAAGAGATCTCTACAAGCTCTTTTGCCTCTGCCCACTTAGTAAAGTAATCTATAGCCACCATTGCATGCTTACAACTTCTACGAGTTGTAAGGAGTGGTTCTATTAGGTTCATGCCCCAAATTGCAAAGGGCCATGGACTAACCATTTATTACAAGTAGGTTGGTGGGGTTCGTGGGATCTTTATGAATCTTTGACATTTGTTGCATCTCTTGATGAGTTCATTCACGTCCTATTTCATCATGGGCTAGTAGAATCCTTGTCGAGGAGCCTTTTGTGCTAAGGACAACTGATCGGAATGCCGAAGCTAACCAAATTACTAATTTTATAAACTGAATGATCCTATTCTTTTTGTAGCATAAGGCAGCCCGGGTCGTGTCCCTTGGATCTTCTAATGTTAACAATCAAATTAAGAGATAAATAATGGGGGAGGAAGTTGGTTTGCAGCAGTAAAATTACAGAAAAATAATAAAGTGGGGGTTGTAACAGAATACCAATCAAGAACCAGTCCAAGGAGGTTTCTGACCTGAGGTTGAGTTATCATTGATCACTAAATATTCCAAT
>JANHAO010020486.1:0-12826 GCA_026873985.1 Saraca asoca | reverse complement strand
TTTGTATTTGACAAATACACCTTAGGTAACCAAACAAGCTTTTCATTGGGTTTCAACACATATGTTCCATTTTTATATGGATAGTGTCTGATATGATGGCCCTTGTGATTACAATAGTAGCAGGTAATCTGTTTAGGATTCTTGTTTGGTCTCTTCTTTTTATATTGCTTGAATCCTAAGCCACTTTTATTTTGAAATTCTTTATGACTATCTAGTAGATTGTTCAATTTTGCATTGCTGTCTAAAAATCCTTGTAAATTCTTATTCAAGTTTTCTATTTCACACTTGTATGATTCATAGTACTTACAGGCATTATTTTCACTAACTAATTTATTAGCTAGGATATTCAAATCAACATTTTCTTTTTCAATCTACTCAACCCTTTTCGATAGACCCTCATTCCTAATTTTCAACTATTCTAGCTCCTTACTAACTTTCTTTAATTCCTTGAGTCCTAAACAAAGCCTCATGCATCTTTACACAAAGTTCAGTAGGATTCTCATGAGATTCATCATCAGAATTATCAAGATCATCAAAGGTTTCATAATAAGAATTATTGGCCTCATCTGAATCACTTACACAAGAATTATAGTAAAAAATAGGATACTCTTCAGTTTTTCATGCTTTGCCAAAAAGACAATGCTGCTATTCCTTTTTGCTATTGGTCTCAAATCTACAACCATAGGTGATCTCCAGAGTGTCTAAAATATCCTTTATTATTCTGCACTTTGAAATTCTTTAGAATTCATTAGTAGGTAAGGTACTTACAATTATCCATTTTATTTTAGAAGCAAGAGAGTATTTTCTTTCTTCTTCATTAGTCCACAAAAGTTTAGATTTTAGTTTAGAAGTTCCATTAACACAAATTATAGGATATTTATAACCTGATTCTAAAATTTATAGCATTTCAATATCTACAGACTCAATAAAAATCTCAATTTTAAATTTTCAAAAATTAAAATTTTCAGAATCAAAGACAGGTAGGTTGCTCAAAGATAGGCAATCAGAGAAATTAGGCAAATTTGAATCCATATTTTGGTCAAATAAAGGAATATCAAGAGCTAAAGCTCTGATACCAACTTTCAAGCCTCGAATGGTGGGTAAAAAATATTGTAGAATCTAAATATGCAATATTTAAATTGAGGAAGTTAATTGGATCTTGCCCTTTTCTCATTGGAGAATTTATATACACCTTTGTTTTATTTGATTTAATGTTCAAATTACAAATATGATTATGATTAGTAAAATTAAATGTAAAAAAATAGAAGATAACAATTGAGCAGCAAAAATAAAAATTAGTAGACATAAAAATTTTAAACTAGTTCAACTTGAATTGAAACCATAATTCAAGTCTACTCCATTTGATCTTTCTCAATTGAAAGACCTCTTGAGTTAAAATCAAAAACTATCAGTATTACCAAGCTCTTGAATTGCTAGTTTTACAACAAACACACAAGAATTTAACAGGATTCTTGCTAACCTAGAAGAATTAGAGCAAGGTCTTCTAAACCTAAAGAAAAACACAAGATTGATAGGTTCTTGCCAACCTATATAAGATTTCTAAATCTTTAAAAATCTTAATAACAAAGAAATAGAAGTAGGAAATACAATCTAGTGTTTGAGATGAAAATATCAAACTATCTAAGATAAGCTCAATAGATTTAAATCCAAAACTTGATTGATTCTTTAGAAATTGATGAGGTAGATAGAGAAAAACTTTTTAAAACTTTATCAAATGATTTCTTAATGAATTATGATTGATTTGTGAAGAATGTAATGAGAATTGTTATGAAAATTGTATGAAAAACAATGAGAAAATCGTTTATATAAGAGAGAAAGTTAAGCAGTTGCAACTACTGTAACCATCTATAACAGAATAACTAACTTTCAGTTGTTGCATCAATTATCGCATTAATTATAGGTGGCTACAACTAATTAATCAATGTGGTAATGGAAGTGTGGTCTGTTATTCACAGTCTTCACATCAATTACTGCATAGAAGTAGCCATTTTTTCTAACTTTCGGTAAATGAAATTTTGAAAATTGTTCTTCACCAAATCGATGTGTACATCAATGTGTGTAGAAATTTTAAAGACACAAATCAATGTGTAAATTGATGTATGAAGTGTAAAACAATTTTTATAAAACTTATTTTCTTCAAATAGTTTTTCTACCTCATTATTTAGTTAAAAAAGATTTGGATCAAAGATCAACTGAGTTTATTTACAAGAGATCCTATTGAAAATAAAAAATAAAGCCTATAACTAATCTTGAATCTCTCTTGAATCATAATTTCATTCATTTAAAACCTGAAAACAAATCAAAAAGTGAGCAATAAAGCACAATAAAAAAAATTGATTCAATGTAAAATTGTCTTTCAACATCAAAATAATTTTGTTAGCTAAATTGAAAAGACTAGTAATTTCTTAATAAGATTAATAGTATGTATGTATGTATGTATGTATGTATGTATGTATGTATGTATGTATGTGTGTGTGTGTATGTATATATGTATTTGATATTTCAAGATAAAAAATCTCTAGTGTTTAAAAGATGGCTTTGGTATTCTTTGAATTTAATGTATTCATGATTTGATGATGCTATAATGTGTGTATGATTTTTTAGGATGATTGAGAAGAAAGTTCCTTATATATGTGTTTCATTGTGTTTTAGCCAAGCAAAGATCCTCCAGTATGATTTTACTTGACATAGTTAATCCACAAAGGGACTTGGATAAAAACTTACATAAAATAAAATAATGAACATGTGAAGAAAGAAATTTCTAATTCTAGAGATCCGTGGGTATGAGACATGGAATTATTTAGACCTGAACATGGTGTGATAAACCTTGTATATATAAGTTGATAAGATAAGATAATCCAAACTCCCTTATGTGGAATATATGGTTTGGCCATATGGGGTTGGAATACTAAAGAGGTTGCTTTATTACATAATAAATAGATTCTAGATAAAGATAACTTGTGCTTTAAAATTCAAGATCTGGAAGATGATGTAAATATGGGAACCATAGATTTGGCCCTATGGTAGTGACTATAGTTGAATATTATAATTTTTAGTTGCATGAAATTTACTTAGCTTGAAATGAACCTCGTTGGCTAATAAAACTAACCTTTGGTTAGTTTGAAACTTCAAGAAAGGTAAGATAGTAAAAAATAGTTATATGTGCTTAGTATAGCCTAAAAGGAAAAAAAATTATGATATATATATATAAACTGAATCTAAATTGGATATGACTTGATTGAAAGAAAATAACTTAAAGAGAAAATATATAATTATTGACTAAGTATGAGTGATTTAGAGATTCTAGCATTACCTAAGAAAAGAAAATTTAAGGAAATATTTGAAGAAATAAAAATGGCACTTTTGACAAAATTAAGGATTAAAATGAAAAGCCGACAAGACTCTCTAGGTTAGTAAAAAATTCTAGATATATATATGTGTATATATATATGTGTGTGTATATATATATATGTATATATTAGCAGGATTGGCTAGTGAAAATGAAGAAAGTAAGAAAAATAATTAATTTGATGTGATGGAGATTAAATGTAACTAGTGTAAAATATTGTGGCTAAAATTGAAAATTTTGAATCTTAAGGTTCTTAGAACTTGGAAGTTTTATTAGGTATTGAAGAAAATTTATGTATTCCATAACTTTTTATATTATCAGTGAATAAAGATTTTAAGGAATAAGGGAATTATTTTGAAGATAATAATAATAGTAGGAAAATGAATTAAATAAAAAAAAAGTATAGCCTTTCTGACATGTAAGTAGCTTCTGAAAGTAAATCAATTAAAGATCACATAAATATTGTACATGCTATTGACAATTCAACTCACTATAAAATAATCTAAGATATGGGAACAAAAAAAAATTGTTTATTCTATTGGAATACTATATTCAAAATCATGTGTGTGTGTATATACATATTCATAAAGATAAAAAAAGGGACAATTTTAGTCAAGTAAATATTTCAACTATTCTCATGATCATATTTGAAAGGAAAAGGGAATAATAATAATAATGCCAAAGTGATCGCTTGCGGATATTAAATGAAATTATCATATATTGGTTTGATTAGATCTCTGTTCTTGGACTATTAAAAGTAAGGTTTCAATGTTTCTACTTATTAATTTGATGATTTGGGTTCATTATTATGGTTAAAGATGTGCTCATACATTCTAAAAAAATGAACTTGTGATGAGCAATTTTGAAATATGTGCTTGTGATGTGAAATTTTGGAATATATATTAATGATGTGAAGCTTGAAATGTGTATGACTGAAACTTAAAAACCAAAATGTTGAACTGGCTTAAAAATGGCCTCCTATGAAAGAAAAAAAAAAGAAAGATAAAATGCCACATTTAACCTCTTAATGTTCTGATAGAGTGTCATAGGTCAACTATCACGCTTGACCTCTTAAGTACTGATAAGTGTCATGGGGTTACCCACCATGCTTGATCTTTTGGGTATAGGTATAGTTTCATGGGGTCACTTATCATGCTTGATCTCTTAAAGCTCTAATAAAGTGTTAGAGACACCATTTAAATCTTATGAAAAGAAAAACAATACTGACCTCGAAGTGGCCTCATGTGAAAATTAGACTAAGAGGGGTGAAAATAGAAATGATTTGTGATAGGGTGAGATAAAGCATCGACACTATTTTTAAGAGAGAGGAATAAGGGTGAATGGATTGAAAGAGAAAGGAATAAGGATAAAAGATGTCAAAAAGAGGAAAACCAAAACTTATTTTATTTCTAATTATATTTTTTTGTGTGAATACTAGTATACTTGGTATTGTTCTAACTTTAGTATTTGTAAGAATTGTGTGCATTGATGTTAATCAATGATTGTAATTCCCTATTTGACTTTGGTTGACTGCATGTTTGAAAATTCATGATTCCTTATAATGTTTTAATTAGCCTTGATAAGTGATCTACTATCATGACTATGTTAGCCTATAGTTTGGATGTATGTAAATGATGAAAATGTTGGATGATTGATTGACCTTAAAAAGTTTCATCTTGAGTTATCCCTTTGAAAGATCATGGTTTTCTATAATGATTGGCTAGGCTATTATTGCTTGACCTACTATATTAGTACTATTCAAAATGGTTTTCAAACTAAAACTATAATAATTTTCAATATACCTACAAGGTGGGTTAAATTGTTACTCATTGTGTACTCCAATTGTACTCACCCTTCTTATTAACATTTTTCAGATACAATAATAATAGATTTTAAAGTGTATACATTGAGGCAAGGATAGTAGCAGTAGCAACATAAAGAGTCATATGTATATGCATTGAGTCATGCTTCAAGTACATTCATGCTCATCATACATACTATTGTAAAAAAAAAATATTGGAATTTTCATAAATCATACATGTTCACTACATGAGATAAGGCTTTAGGCTGGTGGAACCATTCTAACAGTGGTTACCACATTGGTCACAAATCCTTGGAATTGGGTCATGACAACATGGGTAGGTCAACCAATTGCCTCAAAGCCTATATACAGAGTAGCCCGTGTAATATTTTTTATAACCCTTATTTGCAATTGAGTAGCTCCTAGAGAGCATCGCTTGGCTAAAAAGGATCCTAATTTACGCCTTACAATGGTGTGAACCTAAGGTAAGGTTTTGAACTAAAAAGGTCAAATTATTTCTTTAAGTTCTTTTCTTCCCTTAGTTTTTAATTTTCTCTTTGATTATTGTAGGTTCCCCAACAATCAAAGGATTAGATCAAAACTTAGGTAAAGGCTCCAAGGTTAGGATTAGGAGATTTCCCTTTTAATAAAGTGAGTGTAGTTTTATGCTTTTTCTAGCTTCATTTTATTTGTTAAAATTGTTATTTTTGAAATTAATCCAAAAATACTTTCTATTTGTTAGAATAATTAAAAGAAGAATTAGATAAATGCCTTAGGTCTAATAATTAATTAGAATTATTAGGTTTGTTTGTTTTATGTGCTAAGTATATGTATGCAATAGTTGGGAGGGCTCAGAATATAGCCCTAGGTCAAACTTAATAATCTGAATAGTTTCATAATTAATTTAATTTATTATTTGGTAATAATTGAAATAAGAAATAGGCTAATAGAAGGCCAATAAGGTAGGAAAGAGAAAGATAAGAATGAATAAACTTGGGAAAATTCAAAGGACGACTGTGTTTGTTAACTAATACAAATAAATAGACATTGGAAGACCTATTTGCATTAAGAGATTTATATTAATGAATTATGTCACACATGGTGATAGGAGGCTTGTTATCAAGTGCAACAAGGCACAAATTTATAGAAATTTCATTATTGTCCTGAGGGACATATCATTTATCAATAGACATTACTCCTACCCATGATCCATCAAGCCAGTATAACTTACATATTTGTCTATCAATTATGTATATGGTATGTTAATAGAAAGTGCATGGCCACTCAGTTTAGGATTCAGAAAAAAGAAAAGGACTATGAAAGAATGTTGTATGTTCATATATATATATATATATGAATATATTATATCTATACTTGCTTTTAGATGTTATATAAGTCTTATGACCAAAAAGGTCTTCAATCCAAATGAGGGTAGAAACCTCCACTTCAATCAATACTTTGGTTGTACTTACTCTTTTATTTTTAACATTTTTCAAACACTTAGCATTTTAAGGACCTTGATTAGAGAGGACTCATTCAAACTTACTCAAGATAGGAAGTATGTTTCAACTAGGCTGATCCTATCATTTATAAGTCATAATTTGAAAGAAAAAAACACTTTCTCTTAGTTTAGTTTACTTATGTTTTCCTTTTGCATATGATTTTCAATATAGTGTTGAATCAAAGCGCACACATTATTATTGAAATTTATCCAAGTATTATTAAAACAAGTTTTTATTGCATATGAGTTATGAATCATAGGTTAATGGGTCACCCTATGATGATCCATTCTAATCATGTTCCCTAAAATTAGGGATATGACATTTTTGCTCTTACTCAATTTCACTTTAAGTAAAAATGTATATGTATAATATATTTTCCAAAAAACCAAAGAAAATTTTCTAATATGATAATAATTGAGTGTTAGGTTTCAAAAGATGTGACCTGATATATACTATTGATGTAGCAATATTTGAGTGTTAGGTCTAAGGATACATGTTCTGTTGGCTAATGTATAAGAATCTTTGTTGCATGTATTAGGGTAGTTCTGTTTATAGATATGCAATAACTATAATCTAGGGTAATAGGTCTACTTAACTAGACCTAGGAATAGTTACAACCTAATTAACATAATTGTAGTAGGTTATGTAAATAAAAATATAAATATAATCATGTATAAGTCCTAAATAAGGATGATTACATAATTACCAGTAGTGGGGTAATTTTGTAAATAATCGATCTCATAAATAATAAATGATATACAAGTGAGGTAAATACATAGGTTATTTGTTTGCTTGGTAAGGTAGAGAAACATGACTAAGAGTGTTGTTAGGTTAGTATTTCCAGAAGGTTGTACTTTTGTTTGTGAACCAACTTGGTTAAAGATAAGGAATAGCTAAGTGTCCCTAGAAGAAGGCTTTTGATAAGAAAGGATTGAGAGTATGCTATGAAATGCATGTAATAGACCTATTGGTCTATAATTTGTTTTTACAGTATGGATTATAGGCCACACAAGATATGGTATAGACTAGGGACCACACAACATATTGTATGGACTAAGGACTATAAGACCTCAATATTCCTATCTTGATGGTGTTAGCGTGCGTATGCCTTTTGTTGATGGTGGAGTTTAGTTCTAGGCCTAACTCTAGTCAACTGTACTATTCTTATTACCTCAAGCTATTATATTGGTCATGCAAATGAGGAAAAGCAGTTAAAAACCAAAAGAAGGAAGAAGGAGATGCACACAAAAGTTTTTAACGTAGTTCAACTAAAGCCATTTTGGCCCCTACGTCCACGACAATGTATTACCCAGAATGTTTGCTAGGAAAATAGTAGTTTACAAAGAGCTCTCTCTATAGTTTGGCAAAGTTTCTACTAGTGTTCTCTGGGGCCCTCTTTTTACAATGGAGTTTCTCCCTATTTATAGAAGCAGGGAAGGTTACAATGGTAATTTCCCTATTTGTATATTTGTTACATCAAACAGTACATGTTTACAGATAGCTTGGAATCTACTAGTTAAGGTTTGCAAATGGGCATTTGCCTTTAGAGGCTACATTGCCAGCTGGGAAGTATGCTTCTATCTACTGATTAGACTTATGCCATACTTCATGCTAAAGGGTATTCACTTAACGACCCAGACTCGCGCTATGTGAGCTGTAACCCCATAGGCTGGTCTCGATCTTGGCTTCACAAAGTGCATGTCTTAGGTGTGGCTTGCTATATCAGCAATCTGAGACTTACCTTGCTAGCAAGTTGAGGCTGCTATCTTGGCCTTGTGTCTTAACGAGCTGGACTTTTGGACTTGCTGAGCTTGCTCATTGGGCTTCTACCAGTTTATGTCGCTGAATCAAATTTTATCCATAACACCTTTATATGTATATGAATATGTATGTTTGTAGGTATATCAGTAACATAAGTATTTTTATGGATAAGTATGACAAAAGTATCATTCATTGTTAACAAAAGTATGGTAGAAGTTTCATACATAGATTATGATTTCATTATAGTAATAATAACATAAAGGAATTTATGACTTGCCTACCTTACATGCATTGCTGAACAATGATATGAATGGTATCCTATATGTATTTGTGAATACCTAGTTAGACTGAAAGTGGTTTATGTTAAGCCTATTATGACACCTCCTAGGTTTAACATGACTAGACTCGGGGTATAGATCTAGTGGGTTATGAGGACCGATAGGTCAACCTGTAAGGTTACATTGACTAGTTGATTGGTTCATATGGCTAATTAGTTAGGCCAGTCAACTAGGTTGTCTAGTCAATTAGCTAGCTAGAGATGGCACAGAAACCTAATGCATAAGATTTGAGAAATCAGAATCCTAGTTAGCTAGAAGGTCACTGAGAAAAAACCTTGTTAGGAGAAGGTCTCGACACATGTCCAATCTAATTTAGCAAATTTAAGGTAAAATGATTGGACAAGAAGCCTACTTGTGCTCAGTTTATCTCATCTTTGTTAATTTTTAGTTTTTTTTGTGGATTTTGTAAAGTTTGTGAGAATTTGCATTAGTTGTGATTTAGGCTCTATGACCTATAAATTAGGGATTAGGAGTATGGAAGAATATTTTCTCTGCCAAGGGAATAGGAGTTTATATGTTTTGGCTTCCTTTTTATGAAAAAAATTTATAGTTTTAAAATTAACCTTAATGTTTTTCGGTATGATGGGAATCTAGAAATTGGACCTAAAGTAAATAAAATAACCAAAGTAGAAATTAAAAGGATAGAAATTTTGAAAATAATAATAGAAAGACCTTAAATATGTTATGATTATGAAAAGATCCAAAACAAAAATTGGATACAAAAAGATTACATGATATTATAGGAATTATGAATGACCAAATGAGAATGAGCAGGTATATAACTTAGGATAGAGATTAGGATATATGTGATGATTGAATTATGTGTTGTTATGGGTAAAATCCAACATCATGAAACAGGCCAGCAAAGGCCCAACAGAAAGCCAAGTCCTAGTAGAGGTCCAGCTTGCTAAGGATAAGGATACTAGGTCACAGCTCGTGTGCTCGACAACTAATCTTGCACGAGCTCGTTTTGCTATACACAAGTTTGTCCTCGTGAATCGATGGCCAGCAGCGAGCCCAAGCTAGAAATAGCTTGTGAGATAAAGCACATTGCCTAATCAAGAAGCTTAGTGAGATGGATTGTCAGACCAGTTTATCTCAGTTCTCTGGCCCAGTAGACAAAGAAGGCCCACTTGTAAAAAGTAGCCTATAAAAGCCAAATTGCAGGAGTCTATGCAGTCTTATGCATCAAATGCTTGATCTAATAGAATTACAACTTGTAACCTCCTTAGCCTCTATAAATAGGAGAAGGAGGATCCTTATAAGCTAAGCTGAAATAGCTATACTGAAACTCTATAGAATTTCCTTCAAATTAATAAAAGTTACTATAGATGCAGGGACCAGTACTATCTGGTTTTCAAGGAACCACGTTAAAAATATTATGTATATTTGTTATTCTTCCTCTAATCTTTCCCTTCATCTTTGCTTGTTCAACCAGAAAACAATTTGAATCCATAAGGATCCCTCTAGTTGGCCTGATTTTGGCAGAACCAAAATCTATCATCAACATTTTGGTGCCATATATGGGGATTCATTTACTCTCTGATTGATTTTTTGTACTCTAGTTACTTCACTGCACAACCACAATGGCAAGAAGATGTGCTACAAGAGCTTCAAATGCATTGGTTGATCCATCAAAAGGTCATGTGTCTATAACAGAGTCCTCCATTGCCCCTATTATAGGTGTTACTTCTGGCTTACCCCTAACCAGCTCTTTTCAACTTCTTGTAATTGCCAACAGCACTGATGGAGTGCAAACCTAGCTTTAGTGCCAAGAAAGACTAGAAGATATAATGGAAGAATTGACTAGAGCAGTCACAATGCTGGCATAAGCACAAGCTCAGGGTGTACAAAGGTAAACTGAGGTCATTACACTCGTTAATGTCCCCTATAGCAAGAAGCTGGATGCTCAAGTAAAGCTCACCAAGTCATTGCTCCTATGACCAAGAAAAGTAAACGGGTCAGCACTCCATTTGTCAGCAGACTAGGGCACAAGGCCTGACAATGGAAGAACTACTCCAGAGGATCAAGCAACTAGAGAAGTATCTGCAATCTCAAGGCAACCAACCTCGTTCTGAGGAGAGATCACCATTCTCTATATAGATCGAGACACAACCCCTTTTGTACAAGCTTAAAGTCCCCACAGTTTCTTTGTACAATGGGGACACTGATTCTTATAACCATCTAGATGCATTCAATGTTTAGATGGATTTGCAAATGGTTGATCCTTTGGTCAAATGCCAAGTTTTCCTAACTACACTAGAAGGTGTACCTAGGGCATGGTTCAGAAGCCTTCCTGCTCACTTTATATGCAGTTGAGAGAAGTGCCAGTAGAAGTTCATCAACCAGTACTGAGCACTAAAGAGGCAGCTAATATCCTCTGCCACCTCATGATGATCTTCCAATGTAAGCATGAGTTGCTGAAGAATTATATCATTAGGTTTAGATTTGAAACTAACTCGATAGAGAATCCATATAAAGAAACCATTTTGGCAACAATCTCTGTGGGACTCTGCAAAGATGGAAAGCTTTACAAAAGTCTATACAAGTACCCGATGAAGGACTTAATCGAGTTTAATGAATAAACCACTAAGCAGATTAAATAGGAAGAAACCTTCAGCTTAGGAAAGCTTGATCAGAAAGAGGAGAAAGATGGCTTCACCCATAATAAGAAGAGAGGCAATGTGGATCAAGGTGACCACTTTGGTGAGTGAACTGTGAAGAAGTCCAATAAGTTCAAGAGCAAACGACCTCAACACCCAAGTCGCCACAAGTATTACAATGTCCTATTAGATTCCTAGGATAAGATATTCATGGCAGAAAGAGATCAGGAGGATTTTGGGAACATGCACTCTTAAAAATTTCCTTTAGGTAGAAGAACTAAGAAGAGTTCTATGCTTATCATAACGAAGCTGACCATAAGACTTCTAATTGTTGGCCCTTAGAGATATGATTCAGGATCTGATCAAGAGAGGCCACCTAAAGGAATATGTGGTGTGACCTTGGCATCCCCAGTGAGATCCTGACCACGAGCTGGGGGGTCAGTGAGAATTATACATTGGTGTATTATTATTATTTACAAGCTTGTGTTAAGGCTTCCCTTTGTCGAATGAAACTTTGTTTGCTGATTGGCCTAGCCTTATAACGATATCTTCATTACATGCATTTGACTTGTTCTCCACTATAAAGTGTACACAATCCTCTGAGCTCATATGTGGCAAAATCTCTTAAGCATCATATGCAAACTCATTTGCCAACTATGACCTCTGGTCCAGTTGAGGCATAGAGACGCTTAAAATAAACTCAAATTTCAGTTAAGCTGTGAGCTTGCTGAGGTGTGGAGACACTTAAAATATACTCATTTGCCAACTATGACCTTTGGTCTAGTTGAAGTGTGGAGACGCTCAAAATAAACTCAAATTCTAGTTCAGTTGCAGGCTTATTGAGGTGTGGAGATGCTCAAAACAAACTCATTTGCCAACTTTGAACCCTGGTCTAGTTGAGGCATGGATACACTCAAAATAAACTCAAATTCCAATTGAGCTACGAGTTTGCTGAGGCATGAAGACACTCAAAATAAATTCATTCCATCAGTAACTAAGTTGTTAAAGCATAGCTTGTAAATTGCAACTTTTGTGCCACCAAATGTCTGCAACTCTCATGCAATTTATTGATTTGCAGCTCTTACACAAAGTATTACTCATAACTCACTTATGATGCATTATTCCCAGATTTCATACTATTTCCTATAGGACATAGCTATCATGTGACCTATCAGGATAGTTCTTTCACTACAGTTTAAGGGACTTGAGGCTCCAATATTCATTATTCATTAGAAAATATGGCCAATTGGCTAATCAAGTGTCTCATTTTGCTGTATTTTATGGAGGTTCACATTATCATCTATGATATGCAAAATATTCAGGCACAATGCAACATGCAAGAATCATAAAGAATGGTTCTTTCATTACTCTATGAAAATAGAGTTATCTTGATGGCTTCTAGACTTAAATTGTTGAAGTATGAGAGTGATTTGTATAAATCAATCTTTATT
>JANHAO010020485.1:0-12826 GCA_026873985.1 Saraca asoca | reverse complement strand
GGGGAAGTAAAGATCCTTATAAGCGGGTGGACTGCACACCCTCTTGAGCCAGCTTTTGGGGGAGAGGGTAATGGCACTCGTATCAACCATTGAGCTAGATCATTAATGAGTTCATGCATTACATACAATGATCTGTTACTATTTGATTACCCTCAAGAGACTTTCAGGCTTTATTAGTAGGTAGGGCATTATAGTCAAATGCATGCATTTTGAAACAAATATAATCTTGTCAATCAATGAACCAACTCTGTGCTCTAAACAAATATAATGCACTCTATTTATTGTTGACTTGTAGGGTTGGTTTGCACTCAAATGCTAATGCCTCATGGATGCTACATCTACATCATATGGGAATTACAGGATCATTAATTATATGTTTGTTGATTGTTGATGATGGATTAGCCGTGTTTGTTATTGTTGTATTTGCTACATATAAATCATAAGTTAGAGCTAGCTTTTAGAAATTATTTTTTAAAATTCAGGTTTTAAAGAAGGGTTTCCCATGGTAAATTGGCAAAGAAACTTCGTAGGACATGCATAAAAAATTTTAATATGTTTTTGGTTAATATCAAGGTTAGCATAATAACTTACTCTAATTTTATTTTATAACCACCAGATGCAAGAAGTGGACATGTCATAAAAGCAAGGCGCTCTTCCTCCACTAGTCATGATATATCACTGTGATTTTTACATTCCGATTATTGTTAAATTATGTTTAGACTCGTAAATTCTAATATTTAACTAATAAGTATTTAAATTCTTATATTAATATGAAATTTGTATTTAGTTTCATTTATATTAAAATATATGAATTTATTGTAAATTATACTTGTAACAGATTAATAGATACAGGAAAAACTAGGGCAGGGAAAAAATTTGTAAATCAATTTTAGTAGCACTATTTAAAAAAAATTCTAAAAAATCGCTGTTAAATACAACAAAAAATGGCCACAAAAAGTAATTTTTTAAAAAATAAATTCTAGTAAACCATCACTAAATACAGCGAAAACCATCATAAAAAGCAAAGTTTTTTAAAAAAAAAATATGAAAATTCATCGTTAACCACATCAAAAGCTGTCGAAAAAATATTTTTTAAAATTTAAAGGATAACCACAGCTAAATAAATTAGAAAATTATCGTTAAAATATATTTTTTATTTTGACAAAAACCACCGCTAACTACCTTACAAAATCACCATAAAAATAATTTTTAATAAAAAAAATGCAACCTAAACCAGGGCCCTAAGTATTGATAAACCACTGCTATGTTTACTTTTTCGTCGATTTGCAAAAACCATCACTAAATAGTTCCCGACCCATGTATGTACGATAGTTCTGAAAATTGTAATACCTAAAATAAAGTTACTAAGGGACTGAGGTGAAAATTTTTAATTTTGTTAGGGCCATAACGTAATTTCTAATTTTTTAGAAAGGCTTTATTGAAGGTGGTGGAAGGTCGATAGGGTCAAAAATGCAAATTTCCCTATTTTGTTTTATATTTATATTTTTCCCTAAGTTGGCTTCTTCCTCCAGTGCCATTTCTCAAAGCTTCCCTCCCTTGCTTCGTTCTCAGCTATGATCTCCAATGATTTTCAACCTTTTGACTCACCATCATCGTCTAGCCACGTCTTGGATGATCACCTCTCTTCCTTTTCCTAGCGCTTCCTCCATCGTGGCATGTGCTACAATTTAGCCAAAGCTCTCTATGACTACTGTAGCCCAAATCTCCAGCGACCATTTTCTTCTTCAGCCCTGTAAGATTTCAGCCATCATCGGTCACCTTCTTTTCCTTCTCTGGTGGCTCACCCTTTTTCTGTTCAACTAGCAGCTCTTCTTTTCCTCTTCACTGGTGTAGTTTGGCTAGCACCATGATCTGGCATACCGGCAGCAATCCAACTCTAGCCAAGCTCCCCACCTGCACTTTGGAAGGTGGTAAGTAACCCTAGAATAAAAGATTTATTTTATAGCTTACCTATATCAAGTTTTCAAGATGGTTTACTTGAAACCCTAATCCTCAAAGTTGAGGTATACTGAGATATTGTTGTTTATCAGCTCTAGATAAATTCCTTTTTGACAAATCAAGTACGCCAATGTCAAATCTTTGGGGATCGACTAAAAAATCCAACTGAGTTCAATAATTCCATTCTCCAAGTTAGCTAATTTAGTTTCTAAGGAGTGTCTAAAGTGAGTGGACAATCTTCCTCATTTAATAATCCCATTTGTAAATATGAAATAATTTTATTATATGAAATGTTATAAATCCTTTTAAATAATGGAATTTGTCTATATACTAAAGTGGTTTCGAAAGTATATTTATATGTTGCATGTGAACATGGTTTACCATGATAAAATTATGCATTTTCATCTTGATTCATGTTATTGAAATTGGCTATTTTAGTGTTCTATGTGATGAATGGATATGAAAATGCATTAATAGGTTTATGTATGTTTGATAAATATTTCTTACCCGAATAAGGATTTTCATGCAATGTTAGATTATTGATTTGAGATACTGGATCCATTGAAAATTATTAACCCTCAAATGCACTTGTGAGTATGTAAATAGCCGATGGGGAGCAATAAGGAAGGAAATGTAGGGATCTATATGTTCATGCTGACAGATGTGTTGGATGACTTATAATGGGACATTCATGAGCATCTAGCAAATGTGTTAGATGACTTATGATGAGAATTATGTCATAATGGTTACCATTTTAAATTTATTCTTTAAAAATCCAGTTGAATGTATTTTTCACGGTAGCCTCATTTTATACTTATTATCATGTTGCGGAATATCACGTTTTCAATTACTAAATTTTCTTGTTGAATTATAGTTTTCAAATGTATACTGAGATTATGGTTGTAGAATGGTTAAGCATATCTTCATGGCTATATTCTATATTTATATATATATATATATATATATATACTTTCAAGCATGATTTTTAAATGGGATTTTGGGTAATCATGGGATTGTTTACTCATGAAGTTTTAATGAAACTCACCCTTTTCTTCTCCATGATTTTCAGAGCCCAAGGATACATTTACAACTCCTCCACCTCATCCTAGTTCTAGATCCACTCATTGATCATGTGGGCCCTTCTGTAGAGATTTGAGGTATAATAGTGGTATAAAGTTTGACAATTAATCTAGTGGTTGTACATATATGTTTTGCCTGAATGAAGCCTTTGTTTGGGTTACTGTAAACTTGATTTTGTCATATAGGTGTTGTATAGGATATGTAGTCTTTTTGTTGTCATGTAGGCCTTGTGCCTAGATGTTCGAAAAATAGAGAAAACTTTACCGGACTTTTGATAAAAATGGACTTGTGTATATTTGAGTATGCATTAATGTAAATGTGCATCTTTGGTGTATCATCTTGCATGGTTAGGCTTGTAGAAGATTTCTTAATGATAATCTTCTACTCCGATCACGTTCCATGGGTTGGGCCATGATAGAAACCATCGCGAAGTGTATTAGCGACTGTTATAAAAAAATATGCATTAACTTAGACTTTGAATTTTTTTAAAAAAGAAAGGTGGTGTGGGGTATGTGGCCTATGTGGGCTATCTCGATAGTGTGGAATGTCCAGACTATGTAGGATGTGAATGTGTAGGCTAAATAAGGGCTAGAATATCTTAAGTGAGTTATAGAGGAGCAAATTGGATAATGGATACTCCTTTTCAACCCCTAACTCTCGAATGTTTTGACTTAGGCATATCTACAAAACAAATATCAATAATCTAAAAATAATACTGAAATTCTTTATGTAAGCAAGCTCAAAGTGAGACAAACCAAATTGCAAAATTATATGCACAAAATTACTAACTAATTTGACAATGAAACAAATCATGAACAATGCATATTCACAAAATTCTTTAACTGTTATGACATATTCTTATCTTCCTCAACATTGGTTTCTATATTAGAGCCTTCCAAGCGATCATCATTTTCTTCTTCACTTGCCAATTGAATAATATTAAAAAAATTGCTCAACTCTTGCTAAATAAATGATCCAATCTCACATATCTCATCATCAACATCCCCTCCCAAGTTGTATAAGTCTCTCAACTTTGAGATGAACAACAACACTCCACTCTAGAGATACTTGATCTTCTACAAAACAAACCATTTGAACTTGAAATGCATAAATACAAGACTCATGCTCTTCATGTTAACCAATGTGAATCAATCTATTAAAATTTACAACTTTGAAGCCTAAGCATCCTTTCTCGACCCTTTATTAGTAATGGTGTCTGCCCACTTACACTTAAAAAGGGTCACAAATTTTCCATAGTAACTAAGCTTAATAACATCTACCAATTTCCCATAATATGGAAGATTGACATTCTCCTATTTGGATCTTGATGGCTAGAAACACAGTTGGTTGTATAAGTTATGAAAACTCCAAAATTTCGGGTTTTTAATCCATTTTCTCAAGCTAGTATCCAAAACTTATATTTTTAACATTGAATGCCAAAAACCTTCTAGCATTTGGAAGAGGTCCTTAGGCTAGTTGCTTCATATATCTAACATAATACCAACTATGTCATCCATGAAAATCTAATGGAAGAAAATTATCTTTTATATATATGCCTAAAAAGTAATTCTATGGTAACAATCTTTTACAACTTACTAGTCTAGAAACCTAATTAGCAAAATCTTTGCTAACTATTTTTTGCTACTTAGTAGAGAAGCATGTCTAACTTACTATTCTTCTCTTCATATACAGTCTAAATCCCCTACAAGCAATGATCAAAGATATAACTATTAGGCCAAGTAATCTTAGGAAAGATGGTAAAGAATGTGGATACTATTATAGACATTTACTCTATAAATGGATCAGCTTCTTTGTAATTGAATAACATATATTGATGTGCATATATCTTCTTTATAGGTGTCAACATGAAATTAGAATCGTTACTTATCGGTCTACCTATCTTGGGAAAGATAGTAGACACTTTTTCACATCCAATATCATTTGATTCATCATTAATGCATCTTATTCGATTGAACCTTATTTCAATTCATTCTAAATATCTTGAACAAAATGTAAGACACTCTCTAAATATGTACCCTTTTAACAAATGTAACCTTTTGGTTAAGCCTTATTGCATACATAAGACTTTCTATGTCCCAATTATCTACATAAAGGAAGATATTATTAAAAAAATTGCAGGTATAGGCTTAAATGGATAAAATCAACTATTATAGACACTTACTCTATAAATGGATCAACCTCTTTGTAATTGAATAATATATATTGATGTGTATATATCTTCTTTATAGGTGTTAACATGAAACTAGAATCGTTACTTACCGGTCTACCTCTCTTAGGAAAGATAGCAGACACTTTTTCATATCCAATATCATTTGATTCATCATTAATACATCTTATTTGATTGAACCTTATTTCAATTCCTTCTAAATATCTTGAACAGAATGTAAGACACTCTCTGAATATGCACCCTTTTTACAAATGTAACCTTTTGGTTGAGCCTTATTGCATACATAAGACTTTATATGTCTCAATTATCTACATGAAGGAAGATGTTGTTAAAAAAATTGCAGGTATAGGCTTAAATGGATAAAATCAACTATCACCTTTACATAAGGTACATCCACTAGTAATGTATTGGGCTTCTTAGTGTAGTTCATCAACAGATGAACTATAATGGTGAAGATAGGGGAACAAGATCTCCAAATGACAAAATGTAAGAATAATTCATTGTCGGACATTCTCGAAGTCATTAGGGTTAAAAATTTTATTACATATTTCTCTAAAATATGAGCCTAACTTAACAAATACTATAATCATTTTATCTGGCAACACATTACATATTGCCATAGGTAGTAATTGCTCTATAAGTATATGACAATCATGACTTTTCAACCTAAACAACTTGTGTTGTTTTAAATTGATGCACCTAAAAATGTTGCTTGAATATCCATCAAGCATCTTCATATTCTTCAAACTTTAAAAGAATACATTTGTCATTACGATTGTCATTGTAAATAGACATGGCCAGTATTTTCCTTTATCATTAGGCCATAAATCCCTTCTTATGCCCATCACCTAAAGGTCTTTCTGAGCATTAAGATGACCTTTTTTCTTCTCACTTTCATTTAGTAAATTGTAAATGAAATTGTCACAAACATTTTTTTTTATATGCTTGACATCAAGATTGTGACGCAACATGTTAGTCTCCCAATAGAGACTTTTTCTTCCATTGTTAGTAGTCCACTTCATTGTTATTTGCATGAGTCCACTTCCTTTTAGCATCCCTTTCTATTAACTTCCCAAATGTAACACTAATGTTCTCTACTTGTTTGAAGGTTTTTATGCCTGACAATGCTTTTGGAGGGTTTCTAAACTCTTAAGTCCTATCAAAGCAAAACCACATCAACTGAAATCTATGATTTTCTCCAAGAAAATGGCAATGCCCCCAAAGACACCATTTTCTACTATGAGGCAAATACAGTGGAGCTGTATCAAAGTTATAAGTTGGGAAAGCTAATCTAGTGTGTGTGTGTGTGTGTGTGTGTGTATTCCAGCCAAATAGGGTACCCAGCCTTAGGAAATCACTAATTTTCCACATTAATGTTACTCATATTTTGAACATTTCACTCATTGAAACATCATAGGTATTCACACCCTCCATCCATAACTTTTTCAACTTTTTCATAAAAGGTTGCAAATAGACATCTATGTCATTCTTTAGCATAGGTTTACCTGGAATGATCATTAAAAGAATGAAAGAGGTTGGCTTCGTACACATCTAGGGAAACAAATTGTATGATATCAAAATTATAGGTCAAATGTTGTAATTTGCATTCGTGGTTCCAAAACAATTGAAATCATCACTGGCTAGACCTAGAGAAACACTCCGGGGATTTGAAGTAGATTATAAGTGAGCTAAGTCAAATTTCTTCCATGCTTTATAGCCTTTTGGATGCCTCATCAAGCCATCATTACAATTCCCAGTTACATGCCATCTCATATGCTCATCCATCTTAGTAAACATAAATAACCTTTGTTTAAGTGGAAAGTAGCGCAACACTTTTACAGGTTATTTCTTATTCTTATCTATGATTATTTCATTCCATCTAGATGTATGATATTTCTTACATATTTCCCTATTTTCATCATCCCCTTAATACAACATGCAATCATTCAGACAAGCATATATTTTAATGTAATTGATCCCAAGTTTAGTAATGGTTTTCTTAGCCTCATACAATGAACTAGGACCTTAGCATGCTTAAAGGCATTTTTCAATAATTTCAAGATCATTGTCGTAGCTTTATCAATCATGTCATACAAATACTTGATGTGATATAATTTATTAGAAATGATAATTTAGAGTACTTCATACACCCTTCTTAAAGTTCTTGATTTTTATCGTTAAGTAACTCATAAAACTTAGCAGAAGCTTCATCCATCCTCTCACCCAACACCTCATCATTATCACTTGTAGCTTCATGAGATGAGTTAGGCTCGTTATCGTCATGCAGACTACCCAACCCAAATGCATCATTGATCATGTCTTCTATAGGGTTTTAGATACCTATATTTTAAGGGGTTTCAATCACATGTGCTCTACTAGAATGTGCTTTGGTACGTTGTATTCTTTATGCCATACCCACTTAGTGTATTTAGCTAGAAATTGATTTCGAGTCAAGTGGTCATATGTTTCAACTCTAGTCAAGCACTTTTTGAATTTACAACTACAATAGGATTATATTATTCTCCTTTCAACAGATTGTCGCTCAAATAGCAAATCAATATAATCCTGCCTTATACTCATTTATATTCCTTAACTAACTAATCCAAGATTTATCCATGGCTATTAATCTTAAACACAATGAATGCATTATATATGGTTGTCACTCTTAAAGGAATAACTTAATACATAGTCTAAAACAAATAAAAGAAGTAAACAAAAATAATCATAATAAGTAATTAATAATCTACATTAAAATAATTATTAAATATTTAAAATTTAAATATAAATATTCAAATATAAATATAAATGATTAAAACTAATAAGTAATTATTAAGTAATTAAAATAAGCATTAAACAATTAATAAATCATTATTTAATATTTAAATAATCATTAAATAATTATTTAGTAATTTAAATAAATAATTATTAAAAATTATTAAATAACTAAAATAATTAATAAATAATTATAGAGGTTGGTTGTCAAGTTATATGGAGGTTGGTTGTCAAGTTATCACTAGAAAAATAATTTACAACTGATTCAAGGTCAGATATGAACGTGCTTAGATGATTGAAACAGAGAAAGGTATTGATTGTGGTTTTGCAGAAGCACTATTGGTGAGTGGTAAATAAGCACTAGCAACAACTCCAGATTGTTCTACTGAGTTAACATACTATTTCTTTAAAACTGAGTTATCAGCTAGCATGAGAAATTTGATTTGTCTTCTCTTAGCATACTATTTCTTCCTAGTTTTTAGAGCTCAATTTGCATTTCTATGCACAAGCATATATCCACTTATACCAAAACAAAAATTCACATTGCCATAGATATAATCATAAATTCAATAATTCATGATATTAAGTTTCAAGAAAATCTACAAACATTCTTACACTGCACACAAAATTATTTCCTTATAAGGATGCCACTTCAAATGAAGTTCAATCATTCTCTCAAAATCATATCTCTCAAGATTTATACTTTTTATAGCAATGTTATTTTCCTCATATTTCATTTCACAAACTATTCCTTTCATTATATTTTAGATCATGATAATAACAGATCATAGTGTCAATTCATTTCATCTAAACAATACCAATCATTAATAAAGAAAAAGAAAAAAATGAAACTTTTATTAACTGACAAATCTCAACAGAACTAGTGATTAAGTACCAAGTCAAGTTTTGCAAGTGCTGCAACTTGGAGTTAAATTTCTTATGGCTATGTAATGTGCAACATTAGTGACCCATAACCTCATAAAAATATTATTTATTAATAGAACAAATAAAAGGGAACAGTTGGTTAGTTAAAGAAAAGTTCATATCAATATAACATAAAGATATAAAATTCTAAGCTATGAATAGAATAGAATAAGAGTCAATTAAAGACTAACCGACCTGAGAGAAGAACCAAGACTCAAACAATCCTTAAGTGATTTCTTTTGATACATGTAATATATGTAGAATGAGTTAACAAATGCCCTAGATCAACTAATTACTAACAGAATAGAAACTGTATGTTCATAATATAAAGGCTCTTAGATAAGATAATATCACAAAAGAAAAACTAAGATGCATGAACAAAGTAATGAATATTAACATCATCATGAAATCTTAAAATTAAGTAGTAATAATCTAAGCCAAATAAAAAGTAGTATAAAAATGGACAAGGCAAGAAAAAGGATAGCTTAGGAGGAGGAAGCACCCCATTTATGGGCCATCGCATTCAATTAGAGCAATAACAACCAATTGAGTGACAGTCCCATTACTTTTGATACCACCACATAAAATAGCACATATTTCACAAATAAAAACATAGTCCTTAGGTTTAAAGCTCATGTTGAGCAAAATAATATGCCTTACTAAGATACTATCTTTGCCTATTGTCTTATACCCAGCCATTAAACACCACCAACAATGCTAGTACTATATATAATCACACACACACACACACACACTCTCTCTCTCTCTCTCTCTCTCTCTCTCTCTCTCTCTCTCTCTCTCTCGTGACTCCAAAACTACACTTTGGAACTTATTTTATCAACACTTGTAACTGTCATCTCAGATTGATGATCAGCATGACCTAGTTAAGTGTTAAGATTCTAAAATTTGAACTACTAATTATAAGAAAAAAAATAAGTTTGTCCATGGTTAATAAAACCAATGTCTAGTGTTGTGCTACAAAGAAAATCAAGCTTATATTTGCTTTTGTGAAATACGGAACCAACATAGCATTGATTTTTCAATAGCATAGAAAAAATGAAGTTAAGGATCTCCCTATTTTAGGTTGAAAATTTCCATATATACCACTGTTCAATTTATGATAAATATAGCTTTAAGTGGCTAATCCCCAACAATGTGATGTCATTTAGTATATATCAATCTTACTTAAAAGTAACACTTGCTGAGATCTCTTCATTTATTCTATTATAATATCATGCAACAAGCTACAAGTTTAGTTCACCTCTATCAGTTCATATATCCCTCTTCTCACACATAAAGTCTATTTTATTTTATTCTTGTTTTTTTGTGCTCTTAGTAGAAAGTCGCAGTAAATTTTCAATTAATTACTAACAAGGCAATATCATTTAAATGAGATTTCTAGGTCTTGAAACTAGTGACTAAAGTCTGATTTCTTTTGCTATTGATAATGTTGACCAAAAAATAGAAGGGCAGAGGAAGAAACCATATAAAATGCTTTTAAAGTTAGCTTCGATTTCTATCAATGGCGTTAAGATTCCTAACTATACATACATACACACATACATATATATATGCACTCATAATTTTTCTTCTAATGCTACTAATATTAAATATAAAAAAACTCAATTTATTACAAGTTCTTCCTCCTCTTTTGCCCTGCTTTATTCTACACTTCTTACAAGAGTATGGAAATGAAAATAAAAAAATTATGTATTTCATAGCTTCTTAAAGTTATCAAACTAACTATGCAAATATGTTATAGTCTTAATTGTATTTTATTTCTTAGAGGAAAGAGTATTTCATATTTATTTTCCTTTTTTCTTAGAAGTTTTTTAAATTTAAAACTTCACCTTTGCCAGTCATTTGCTTGGTGACAATAAGTGATAAGTTGTAGCATTCATGACCAAATGCCCATGTGTAACTTATGTGGGAATTTAGAGAAGTGAAATGCTTTCCTCATACAAATTGAAGTTTCTCCCATCTAATCATTCTCTTAGGAACAACTCAATGGTGTATACATTCAAATCAATAAAAAAAATACAGCATCAAAGAATAGCTCTGTGAAAACCATACATTATAAAATTGAAAGAACTCTAAACAAAATCCAGCCTAATTCTTTCACCATAAATAAAATGATGAAAATACCCTAATCAATCCCATGCCACTACAGACCAACTCTAATAGATAAGTATAAATTGTCTACTAATTAAAAACAACCTAAGCAAAATCATGATCATCATAGTATCTCTCCAAAACCCACAGTTAGGATTTCATTTCACTTGACTCCAAACATTAGCAAAGAACTAAAACACAGTCAAAAAAAAGAACTCAGCCTATGAATCATAACCAACCAAGGGAATAAGTGCATTCACTTAGCAATGGAAACAAGTGAAATAAGATTAGTGAATGGTTGCATAGGAAATCATTAGCTCAAAACTCAAATGACTATCAAATTTAGAATGCAATGGTCAAGAAATGTGTTATCAATACCCTTAATTCCTTTGGATAATGGGTTGTAAGTTTATCACACAAGAAAAGAATGCATCAAGTACATCTCATCAAATGGCACCTATTTGAAATAGCATGCCAAAAATGAACCTACTCTACTAATTCTTGTGTAGTATTTGATATTTGTAGAGTTTAGTAGATTAAAGACAATGAAATTCCTCATGTGAGACATGGTAGGTGAGATTTTAGGTAAGAGTCCTAAATTGATCAAGAGAATTATGAATCAATACATTGATTGAATCATAGGATGGCCTTTTAGAGGTAAACTATAATGGTTGTAATGAAATTAAGTTTGCAATTGGCTTATCTTAGGGAGTAACAAAAGGCAAACACTTTGTTCTAGAAATAATGTAGAGGTAAAATTGAGTATGTAATTAGCTTATCTTATTAAGTAACTTTTCTAAATATAGATCTCAAGCATAGTCAATGTGTATTGTTTATTAAGCCAAATGGCCTTCTATTACCAAAATACACTAAAAAAAATTAGAGGAAAATATTTTCCACCCAAAGCAAGCAAACAAAACAATAATCAATACTAAGAAAAATAGCATATATACAACCACTGAAAGGAAACCCATGTTATTTTAAAGAATAGAGAATGCTCATCTAATAATGTTTTTATTTTCATTTTCTTGGTATCCAAACACAATGCAATGTAGAAGCTGAACACAACTTACAAAATGTGAATACCCTAGTGGTGATCAAAGGATGGTTGTTCTAAGTGAAGGAGTTGTAAACAAGTGAATGGGACCTTCTTCAAGTGTTTCTTTCTCTTTTGATGCTAATGGCAATGATATATTCTCACTCCAGCTATTAGCTTAATACAGAGTACCTAGGAGTTAGGGTTTGTGAAGTGGCAAAGTATAGAATTGAGAGAGAAGAATAAGCATTCAAACGAGAAAGCATTTTACCTTTCAAATTATAGCACCCTTTAATGAAAAAGAGGCATAGGAATAGAAGAGAGGTGAATTGCAAAGTTGAGAGCACCATAATAAGCTTAAACAAATTAATTTGGACAATTAGAACTTACATTTAAGGGCAATCAACAAAGGAACCATCATTAAGTGCAAATCTTGGCAATGATTTCGAAGGAAATTGCCTCTAAGTAACGAAGCTAACAAACATTTAATGGTGTTTACCTTAATTAATGTTAAATTTTACATTAGCAAAGTTAATAGGAACCGCCTTCAAATAACTATCGCAATTCTCCTTATTTTTTTTATAGTGATAAATGCCTATATGATAGTGTTCTAAACAAAAAATACATGAAATATTAACAACCAAAAACACATGGACAGTCCACATAATATATTGTTAGTTAGATAGGTGCCCTAGGGCCAATTTGATTGAGCTCTATTGTATCTATAACTGTACATTCTGTTGATTTGATAATAA
>JANHAO010020484.1:0-12833 GCA_026873985.1 Saraca asoca | reverse complement strand
GCTTCTTAAGGTCTAAACTGATTTATTTGAGTTGTGATTATTGCATATTCAAGTTTTGTTTCAATTGGGAGCTTTATGCAAAATTTTGTAGTATTTGGCCATTTTAAGCAGTTTCTGTAATCTGATTATAACTTGAGCTACACTTATCCAATTAATGTAATTCTTGTCTTGTAAGAAAGATAAATGTAGATATACAACTTTCATGAAGGCCTCCAAGACAGAATTTCACGATTGGGTTCCTGAAATTGGAGCTCAAATCATAACTAGAAAGTTGTCTCAGCCCGACCTTCATGCATTCAATAGACAATAATTAGAGTTATAGAGGTCCAATTAAGGTGAAACTAAGCCCAAATGGAAGCTAAAACATAATTCCACATTTCATATGAAGACTTCCTGAGCTGAAAATGTCATTATAGGCATGCAAAATGAGCTACAACATAGAGGTAGAAATACTGCGAAAATGAGCTTTTACAAAATGGACTTTTAAGGCCCCAATTGGCCTAAAACTTGATCCCTTTGACCATTCCCTAAGGCAACCCCATACTTCATTAGATCCAAGTCAGATAAGCAATCTATGATTGGGGTTTCAAGCAAAAGGATAGGCCTTAACAAAATGGCAGTAAGCAACCAGTCTGTACTAACTTCTTACCTACTCCACCAACCAGCAGACAGTTCCTCTTTCTTGGGCAATTTTTGTTAAAATGAGTGTAAGGATAGAAGAGAGTATTGTATTGTAGCACATTGTAGCATTTTAGCACTAGTTTTTCTTTGCATTTTTCATGCCTCTAGTCCATGGAAGGCTGAATAACTTGTAATCAGTCTAAGAGGTTGCAACCTTGAAGATTAATGCTGAGGTTTTGTTTCTTCATTCTGCATTCCATTTGTTGGTTATTTCTCCTCATTTCTTTTTTGTTTTTATTGTGATATCTGGATTGAATGGCTTCATTTGATTTAGATATTAATAAGATTTTTGCTTAATGATCAACTATAGGAAGAGGATAGGAAAACTAAGCAATTTGTCAAGCTTTCAATGAGTTGTTCACTTGGTTGAACCCAAATGCTATGTGCTTAACTAGTAAATGGTTCATTAATAATTCTAAGGCTTCTTGTATGATTTAAGGCTGAAAATATTATCAACAAATGAATGAATACTTAGTAATCAATGATGGATTAATCTCAAGCATAGTGACCCCCTGGACTGGTTATTGATTGCATTCTATTTACAACTTCTGCCTTATTGTTTTCCTATCAGTTTAGCTGCTACAAACCAATCTCCCCCCTCATTTATCTCTTAATTTGGTTGTTATTATTAGAAGATCTAAGGGTTTGACCCGATGTTGCCTTATACTACAAGTAGAGTAAGGTAATCCGGTTATATAAACTTCTAATTTTGACTGGTTCAACAGTTGGACAATGGACACCCAATCATGCAACCATAGTGGTTAGACAAACAATTATAGCCTTCTTAAGAGAACTTGGACTAGCCTCACCTAACCATATAGAAGGGTGGCAATTGGTAAACAAGTAACCTGTTGCCTAAATGGCCAAAGGGCCCTTTCTGAGGCCTAATTAGAAACCTTATATGAATATGGATACCACTTCCCCCTCTACACTTCTATAAATAGCAAGGTATGAACTTTATTTAAACCAATTGAATACTTCACTCTCACTTGAATACTTCCTAATTTAAGCATCGAAGGAGTTTTGATGATAACCATAGCTTTAGCCTTTTTGCAAGTGACTTCCAACCACTGCAATCAGCTCCTAGAAATTAGAGCACTCATCAAGTATCCTTTTCATCCACAACATCAAAAATTAAGTTCGCATGTTCAATTTCATTGTAATTCTCATTTCAAAGATTATCTAAGATTGTCAAGCTATCCAAAGGATTGATAACATCAGTGCTTGTCATTTTTGTGTTTAACAACCTAAATCCTAGTCATGGTTAGGGCTTTGGTTAGCTATGAAATTGAAAGGAATGGTTATAGAAGAACTGGCCATGTTGATTATAGACAAGAATTTATCTTAAATCTTGACAAGGGTTTTTTTTTCTAAATTTGAATTTCCCCTAAAGAAGAAAATAAAACAAAAGCAACAAACAATGAAAACAACAGAAGAATTGATGAGGGAATACAAATAAGAAATGGTAGACAAATTAGTTGGAAAGCACTAACAAAAGTGTGTGGGAGATAAAGAAATAAGACTTAAGTGCAAAGAAGCTCTGATGTTATTAGAATGTGAAAAATATTAATTAGGAAGGAGAAAGGCCTTCATAAATCAAAAAGGTTTTAAAATGAACAGGTGAGATTAAAGGATTTAAACAAATCAAATTAATTTTATAGGGATTATGTCATTATTTCTCAAGTCATTCTATTGTGGTAATTGGTTCTAAGTAATCATGATTAGGGGTTTGCATCCTGATAACAGTTAAGCAAAGGTCTAATTAAAGCCCAAATAATATTTAATAAAATTTCAAATACAAATAGACTAGAAGTGGTCATGGAAATCTACACACTCTCAAAGTAGTCAGTTAACTAGAAGTGACTAGTGATGATTATAATACCAATAGTCCAATCATATAGATACTCTTGGTATTCCAAGCTAGTGACATGGTCTAAGCCAACAATGTGCCAACTAAGAGGTGATTAATTTGTTAACATTGTTTAATGATCTTTTTGCCACACCAATCACCTATAAAGAGCCAGGTATGAATAGTATTTATTATTATTATGGAATACTTCACTCTTTTATTGAATATTCTCATGAATTAAGCATCGAGCGGTTTTCAGGATCTCCACCACTCAAGCCTTGTTGTAGGTGATTTGCAGCCATCATGCACAGTAACCGAAGTTGAAGTATTCATCAGTTGTCTACCAAAAATGCCCACCTAAAATATGTTTCTAAATTTAGAAAGCAACAAATCCCTAAAATCATGCTTTTTTAGAAAAAGTGTGTAAATTTTAAAAAGTAGCAAATCTTAAAGTTACATTTGGATGGAGTTTTTTAAGATTTGTGAAAATTGAAATCTAGTGAATTTGAATTCCATTTATTTGAAATCCTTGCATTTACAAAATACTTTGTTTAGATAATGTTTTTTTACTTGGGAATTTCATTACACAATTTGACAAAACATGAAAAGATGATCTTACATTGAAATAATAAAATAAAGGAGAATACATAAGTAATAAGATTGACTTTAAATCAATTTAAATTGAGATTACATTACCAAAAAAGCAAACGATTAAAATTTTGTTCATGAATAAATTACTTACAATAATATTATGCTTCGAAAATAGCCCCTAAAGGATTTCAATATACAAATGAGTAATCTAATAGTTGGCATATTGATTTGCATATTTTAACAGTTTAGAATTAGTGTAAGATTTATGTTTTTGTTGTTATGTGCCCTTTGCCATGACCTACATGGAAATTGATTGTGTACTAGGAACATGATTAGGCCTAATGAATGTAATGAATTACATGTGTATGTATGAACTATTTGACTATGCCATAAACTAAACATGTTGACATGATAAGTAAACATTAGAGACCTAAAAGGCTACGTAAAATTATATTGTGACTAAATTGAAAAAGTCTTTTATTTTTATATATATTTTTCACCAAAGGTTTCTAAAAACTCAAGCCTATATTTATGAATATGAAGTTTTCAAGGAAACATGATACCTTATATGTTTGTATTGAAGGATACCATACATGCTAACTAGACTGAAGGATTTTTAAAATTCCACCAACAAGAAGGAATTTCAAATTCCTTATTTTAAATTATTAAAATATCTCAATAAAATTCTCAACATTTTTTAAATTCTTTGTGTTAGTTATCCAAACAAGTTATTTTATATTGGGGTATTTCAAATGTCCTATAAAAATGCATTCCTTTCTTAAAATGCCACATCCAAATACAACCTAAGATCATTCTCTTTCAAAGAGTGTGTAGGATACATGTCTATTTTACACAATGCGTTGATCATAACATAAGGCACTAAAACCAAACATAATATGAAATAAGATGCAGTCAATGCAATGTTAACACATGGGTTAAGATAAATAAACAAGAAAAGATAAGTCACATTTAGTTTGGACTTCTTCAACAACACACCTTAGTTTCTCAAGCTAGCCTTGTAAATCAAATTAGCAGGCAAACATACTCAATTTTGATTTATAAAAATCAAGCATAAAAAAGAGGTCCCATGGTGCGAATTTGGGAGCAAATGTACTTGTATATTATTTTTCTATATTTTTCTTATTTTAGGGGTGTTTATGTCTTTTCAGCATAAATCATTTGTTTAGTGCTAGTAAATATGGATATGATTGTGAGCCTTTCATTTTATCTTTACTTCTGTATCATTTTTCTATATTTTCCTATTTTAAGGGCATTTCTATCATTTTAGCATAGATCGTTTGTCCAGTGCAAGTAAATAAGGATATGATTGCAATCCTTTCATTTTTATCTTCACTTCTGTATGAGAAAACTCATAGATTCCCTTTCTAAGCTATAGAAAAAGCCCTTATGTTAACTTAAATATATATATATATATATATATCTACTTCTACCAAAAGGGCTTTGGCATAGAATGCACATTAGATGGCATGTCTAGTGACTCAGGTAGGCATTGAGGCACAGGCAAGGAATTAGAGTGTAGTAGCTTGGAGACTCGTCGTACACATTCAAAACTATATAATGAGGTATATATATCAATAAAATGCAGTTGTCTCTCTCTCATTTCAAAAAATCTCTTCTCATTACATACTAGAGGCTCAGTATCCTCAAATGCTTTGATTACATGTCATATTACCTGCAGACACTCTACACATAAGATTTCAATGCATGGGCAGTTGAAATCTATTTTTCCCCATTATCTATCTAAGTGTGGCCTGAGTTTAATGTAAGGCTAGCATGTTAGCCAAGAATGGTAGCCATGCATCACATAATAGGCCTAAAAGAGCTATCAACCCTTGACAGATTGGCATCAAAGCTAAGTGGTGCTAAGGAGCAAATTATGCAGCTACAATTGGGGAAGATTTGGCTTGTTGAAAGCATATGAGGCTTGTGAGTGAAGCGAACACTTGTCAAAATAATGAAAGGTCATTGTTAAGGACTTGATCATGAGGGTAGCAAAAGGATGGAGCAATTCAAGGGCTAGTGTGTGAGATATTGCATTTGAGGAAACATAAATAGTGCATCATGTCAAAGTGTGTGCAGAAGTTTATAGGCTATTCAGCACAAGACACTAGTTAAATGCTCATTCATAATAGCATTTAAAGTAATGCAAAACCATCCAAAAAAATAAGATGATTGAATTGATGGATTATCTAATAGCAGGAAGCCCTGAGAAAAGCCCTAGTCTTGCAAAAAAGGATTGACAACATCCATGAGGCACATAATAGCTATCAGTGGAGCCTAAAAAGCAAAGCCATAGTCATGCTAAAATATATGGCCACAACAGACAGTCGACACATCTTATAAGATAACACATCTAAAGAGATTTGTTGAGTGGATAAATCTTATTAGAGGAATCTAAAATCATGTCAAAAGGAATGAATGTTACTCAAAAGAGTAAACCCAGAGAGGAAAAAGATAGTCCAAGAGGGATCAAAGTTGTAATCATATGAGTGTAATGAGCGGATTCGAGGTGAATGTTAGAAGAGCTAGTACATCATAGTCACATGATAAGTAGCAATAATACCTAATATAGTGAGCTAGAGCTATATAGTCGCGTGGCAAAATTGAAACAATGACTTAAGGATTAGTAGGCTAACACTAGATAGTCCTAAGACAAACTTTACAATAATAACCATGGGATTCACAATTTCCCGTGCACTAGCAAAGTGAAGCTTAAGCTAGAGTGACTAATAACTCTATGCTTAACCTCCATCAAGCTGTTAATAGGGAGCCATCAAGAAGATGCACTCAAAGAATGAGTCATCAAAAGGATGCATTCAAACTAGGCTATAAAGGCTTAAACATCAAAGGATGTTACTCAAGAATTGCCAAGAGATCGAGCACTGATCATCAAAGAACACTAATAAGTGGCTATAAGGGTTATAAAAGATGAGTAGTTATGAACTTTGAAGAGAAAATACTAAAGAGTGAAAACCTTTAAGGGGTCATTAAAGCCAAGACACTAGATAGCATTAACTCTGAAAAAATAGTGACGGTTGATATACCATGAGGGTGTCATATTAAAGAGGGTCTAAAGATCTGAAATGTGGAAGTGGCATAGCAAAGTATAATGGATTGATCGAACCCAACACAAGTAGACTTGTAAGTAAGAAATGAGACTTGCTAACAAGCCATGTTTTGTCATTAAAGAATGGGACTTACACAATAGTAAGGCATGAGATTTGTGTCTCTCATATTGGTGGAATGGGACATTGGATATGGGGCATAGCTATTAGTAGGTAATCCAAAATGCTAAGTAAATGCACAAGCTATAGAGGTAGCATACACTTAATCTAAAAAGGTAGTGGGTTAAGAGTTGTGTAGGGACATCATGCTTGCAAGCTACAAAGATAATAAGGTAAACACAAGTTGTAGAGGTGACAACCTGAGTGCTACAAGGGCAAAGGGACAAGAGAAGTTGTAAGAGCAACAAACTAAAGAACTATGAAGACAATGGCACACAGGGGAATGTTGGAAAAGCAAAGTCAAGTCTACAGAGGCATATCACAAAGTCTTTAAAGGCTTCAATTTCCTAAGACACCAAAGTTGCCATTGCAACTTCCTAAAATTTATGGGGGGAGCAAATGTTGAATGGTGTGAGTTCAAGAAAGCAAAGCTAAAAGGAAGTCAATGGAAGAGCTAAGAAGTAGCAGATTGCTAACTATCCTAAAAGTTATGTCAAGCTAAAAGTGTCATTCATCAAACATCTCAAATGATGGTAACTTACAGAGATAAGCACAAAATAATAGAATTAAAAGCTTGAGTGGAGTAAGCTAAAGACTCACATGAGAATTCAAGAAGCCAACCTCGATAAAAGAAACTTTCATGCTGGAATATTTTGAGGAGACTCATAATTTCCTCATGAACATTAGCCTCATTATTTAGTTCTACTAATAAGAGAAGGTAGACGTGGTTGGCATCCTTTTTAAATTCCTTTAGATGGGTTTTAGTGATTAGGGTGAGAATCTAATCAAGGCACTCTGATTTCTTGATGAGGTCATATGGTTGCAATGGTGTCAACTTGACTCTTACTCCATCCTTGGTGAAGGAATAAATATTTTCAAACCCATTGTAGATGGCTCGATAATCAAATTGCCAGGGTCACCTTAACAATAAATGACAAGCATCCATTAGAATGACATCACACTATAGCTCATCTTAGTATTTCTTTCCAATGGAAAACGACACAAGACAATGCTTTGTAACATTCACCTCATTTCCTTTTCTCAACCACTACAATTTGTAAGGTAGGGGATGGTCCTTTGTTGGGAGTCCAAGCTTCTCAACCATATAGTGTGATACTAAATTCTTACAACTTCCATTATCAATAATAACATTACATACCTTTCCTCAAGAAGTACACCTCATGTGAAAGATGTAATGTCTATTCTAGTTTTCTTCTAGAGATGTAGAAGTATGAAGGCTTCTTTGTACTACTGAAGATTCTCCAAAATCAACTGACATGAGTTCTTCATTAGATTAGGGTGATTCATCTCTCCCTCCTCATCAGATACGTCATGAATTTCTCCTTCAACAATGGCCATAACTCTCCTATTTGGGCAATCAAAAGCAATATGACCATACCCTTGACATTTGAAGCACTTTCACATGCCTGGATTGATAGAACAATTGGTTCTAGTTTCCTTTTAAGTTTTCACAACTTCTTATGATGCAATAGGCTTATGAGTAGGGGTTTTTAGGATCTGAATTCCTCAATTGCTTATAGCCTCCTTGGTTCTAAATTGGTTAGCAACATTTTTCCTCACATTCTGCTTCTCAACTTTTAGACCCAATTGCACGACATCATCAACAATAAAGTATTGTTGTAAGGATAAAACATTTGCGATTTCTAAATATAGTGCCCTAAGGTAGCAAGCAATACTCTGCTCTTCAGCCTCATTAACATCACACTTCACTTTGAGTTACTCAAGTTCCTTTGTATATTCTTTAACTGTCATGCTTCTTTGGCATAAATTTTGAAGTTTGATAAATATCTCTTAATGATAGTGGGTTGGAAGATACTTACGTATGAGCTCTTATTGCATTTTATCTCAGGTTTTGATTTGGCCTCTTCCTTCTTATTCTTATTGGCACTTAAGATTCTTCTTTCAGATTGATGCATATTTCTTTAATTTGATGGCAACAATCTTGAAACACTTGTCATCTTGAATATCCTTAAGGTCAAAAATACGCTCAACAGTGTGTAGCCAACCAATAAAATCATCTGGTTGTAGGCTTCCTTCAAATTCAGGAATATCTAGTCTAATTTTGAGATCATTCAAAGGCTTGGCATAATTTCTTTGATGATGTCTACATCCAACAGGTGAGAAAGATGATAGGATTCATCTGTTGCCTTGCAATCTTCCAAAAAGGTTACTTTCTTCTATACCAGTATCTAAATCGGAGTTACTTCTTCGTTGTGGCATTCTTCAAGTTTCAAGAAGTTGCATTTGTAATTTCTCAATTTGAGCTTGAAGTTCTTGAATCTTGATCTCATGAGGATCAAATTCTTGATGAGTTTGGCATCTTGAAGGCATTTTCTCTCTCCTCCATTCTTTTTTTCTCTTCTTTTTTTTTCTCTTTTTTTATCAAATTTAAACTAGGAACAAATAAAAAAATAGAAATTTTTGAATGGAGAAACTCAAATTAAGGAAAGGGATTTTTTGAAAAAAGGTATAATCATTAGGGTTTTGAAATTTTCAGAAAAATAGGGAGTTAAAATGTAAATTTTCCAAAACGAAGAGGTCAATATGTAAATTTTCATAAAAAACAGGTGACTTGGTGAGGTAAGCAGTGACGTGGCAAGGGATGGCATATGGCAACATTTGATTAGCCACGAGTGATGATGTGGCTTCCATGGTAGATCATTAAGCTAATGTGTCGTGGTGACATGACAAATGATATGATAGATGGCGTGGTAGGTTACAGACATGGCAGAATATAACTAGGCTGAGGAATCTGATGTGGCATGACACATGGAGGCGGTGCTAACGTGGCATCATCTTCAACCTCTGGGTGCATGTAATGGACGAGTGTGAGTGGCAGACACATGGAGGAAGATGATGTTGGCCCATGTGGCGCTTGTCAGCGAGTGATGGCTCCAGTAATCATGAAATTTTCCAATCTAGCTATTTTTAGCCTTTTAAGCATAATGGTGGGGTTGTTTTCTAGTTTAGGCACTAGAAATGGGTGTTTCTAGGGTGGCAGAGGCAATTTCCAATGGGGTGGTTATTTTGGTAAGTATTTTTTTGTGTTTTTATGGTTTTTTAAAGTGGTAGGGAGGTGGGGATCAAGATGCTCTGATACCAAATAGCTTAAGGAGATAAATGGGATAGAAGAAAATATCAATCTTGACAAGGTTAGCACTATAATGATTTCTAGCTTAGGTTCACCATTTAAATTGGCAAGTTTAAGATACAGATATAAACTTGAGAAATTTGCTCTCAAAAGACTTCAATTATATTAAACTGAATAATAATTCAAAATAAGGAGTTGCATAGCCTATTTATACTAAAGTTTGAAGAATAAAGTATAGAGAAAAAAAACATCTTGAAGTAAGCCAACTTGCTTCTGCAACAAGTTGAGCTAAGCTGTGATGGGCTATGGTAGTCTAAAAGCCAATGTAGCAAGTGGAGCTAGGTAATGTAGACCAAGTTGTTTCTGCAACAGGGAAACTAGACAACTTGGGCAAAGTAAGACAATTCTATTTCACTTGTTCATCGCCATCAACAACAACTTTACACACATCAGTAATAGATTCATCAAAAACAACATAAATGGATTCTTCTACTAGCAAAATTCTTTTGTTGAAAACTCTTAATGCTTTACTAAAGGAAGAATACCTAATAAAGATGACTTCACTGAATTTGGCATCAAATTTTTCAAGATTATCTTTGTCATTGTTAAGTACAAAGCATTTGCAACCAAAGACATGAAGATGTGATACATTTGGTTTTCTCACTTTGTACAATTTATGGGCATTTTCTTTAAAATAGGCATTATCAAGGCTTTATTCATTACATAACAAGTGATGTTTGCTGCATCCACGCAAAATGACTAGGGGAGAGAGTTATCATTGAGTATGGTTCTTACCATCTCTTCTAGACACCTATTGTCCTTTCAACCATACCATTTTGCTAAGGATTCCTAAGAGAAGAAAAGCTATACTCAATGTCATTCCCATTGCAAAAACAAGTCATGATTTTCAAATTCTTCACCATGGTCACTTCAAATATTTACAATAGTTATTCCTTTCTCATTTTGAATAGACTTTGCAAGCTTTAAAAAGTTTCATTCTTTTAAGCAAGGAACAATGTCCATGTGTACCTTAGTAATCATAAACAATTACAAGCACATAGTAGTTACCACCACAACTTTTAATTCTTAATGGATCTATCAAGTCATATGAAGTAGTCGAAGTGACCTTGATGTAGAAACAACATTTTTAGGTTTGAAAGATGTCTTTTCTTATCTTCCCTTTGACATACATCACATAATCTATCTTTGTTATACTTGAGTTTAAGCAAACTAACAACTAAATCATTTTTTGAAAATTTTCCAATAAGATCTATACTTGCATGAGAAAGGCTCTTTTGGAATCATCATTCACACTTACCAAACACTTAAAGTCAATGATAAGCTCATTGTCAATATCAATCATATATATATATATATATATATTATTGTATCTTTTGCCGACTAACTTAACTTGTTTATCATTCTTGTTCTCAACTAAGCAATAAGTGTAGTCAAAAATGACTTTATTCTCCTTGTCACAAAATTAACTAATGCTTAGCAAATTATATTTAAGCCTCTTTACCAATAAAACATTTTCAATGCAAGATTGAGGATCCTTATGAACCCTATCTTTACCTATCACTTTGCCCTTTGAATTATCTCTAAAGGTCACATTTCTACCATCTATGGGTGTGAATGAGAAGAATTTTAACTTGTCATCAATCACGTGCCTTGAGCACCCACTATCTAAGAATCACATGTCAGTCTAGGATCTCCCACACACATACAAAAGGAAAATCATTCTTTGGATGTGGGCACTGAGCTAATCTTAGGTCCTTGAAAGTTAATTCCACTAGATGATTCCTTTGGTACTCAAATCATCTTCCAACATAAGTGATCCTTTTATAAAGAGTGAATGTCATAACCTTTTTGTCCACAATAGAAACATATTATGTAGGGTTGATTTCCTATGGTTTCTCTAACAAAGAGGTTTTTATAAAAGAATTTTTTACACTAGGTTTATATCCAAGTGTTAAAACCACATCTTTGCCTTCTAAGCAAAGCATCAAGTGTTTCTTTACCCTTTGTGAATTTCTCAAGTATCTTATTCAAATTTCAATTTTTGACTTGAGATTTTCACAAGTGACACAAACTTATAATGAGTTCTTAAGGTTCTCAATTTCTTCCATTCAATCATTGTTTTCCTTTTGCAAAATTTTAATGTCATTTTCTAAAGAAGTTATGATTTTCTTTAAAAGATTAACAATCTTTTTATCCCTAAGCAAGTCATCACAAAGTCCAACATATATAGCATTCACATTTTTAAGAGAATGGATGAAGCCATCATCTTTTACCTTATTGTCATTATCTCCAATAACCATGAGATAAAGTAGGGCTTAGTCGTCCTTCTCTTTCTCACAAGTGAAGCCCACATCATCATCACCACAAGTTGCTAGATGAGGTCTTTTGCTTGAGTGCTTGTTCTTCTTTATTTCATTCTCTAATTGTTTCTTAAGATACACAAGGGTAATCATACTTGATATGTCCTAACCTTTTGCATTTGTAGTATGTTGGGCTTGTTTGGTTGCTTTGCTCTCCTCTAGTCATATTTTTTTAAGGAGAGAAGGCCTTATCTTCCACCAACCTTTTAAGCCTTTAGGAGCCATTGATACTTTTTGGTGAGAAAGGCTAGATCATCTTCAATGGAAATGTTATGGATGTCATCCAAGCTTTCCAACTCATCGTCCTCCTCATCATAGGTGCCGGCGACTTTCAAAGCAAGCTTTTTTTTCACCTATCATCGTCTTTTGTCTTGGAGAATCTCTTGAGCTCCATTTCAAACTACTCCAAGTTTCCAAAGAGTTCTTACAAGGTAGGCATGCCTATTTTCTTAGAATTTTTTATAGTGATGATCTTTGATTACCGCTCTATTATCAACAAATAGAGCACTTTGTGAACCAAGTCCACATTTTCAAATTTCCTACCAAGAATACTCAAGTGGGTAACAATAGTAGTAAACTTTTGTACCATATTTTTGATAAATTCACTATCATTCATCTTAAAGAGTTCATATTAAGACACAAAAGTATGAACTTTAGATGCTTTTACATGAGTGGTTCCTAAGTGAGCAATTTCAAGAGCATCCCACAAATCTTTTGTAGATGCACAATTAGACACTCTTTCATACACACTAGGCCATAATGAATTAGATACAATGCATTTTACCTTAGAAGCTAGGAGATGTTTCTTTTTCTTATCCTCACTCTAATCACTTCAAGGATTTTTAAAATAGTCATATTATTATTAACTTTGGTAAGTAGATGATGAGCGGTTTGTCGAAGCCGTCAAATTAGAAATTTATAAACTGAAGCTACCTAAACTAACTTGTAGCATAGGCAACCCAGGTCGAACCCAA
>JANHAO010020483.1:0-12831 GCA_026873985.1 Saraca asoca | reverse complement strand
TATTATCCAAATCCACAGATCACTTAATCATAGATGCAATAGAGCCCAATCAAATTGACTCTAGGGCACCTATATTTGACTAACAATAACAACATTTGAATGATGAATCACCCCTTGAAGAAGAAACTAACTCACAAAGAACTTATGCAAATGAGTTACAAGAAATACCTTTGAGAAGATCCCAAAGAATAAGGAAATCAGCTATTCCAAGCAATTATGAGACTTATGTGCAAGAATCAGATCTTGATATTAGAATTAATAAAGATCTAGTTTTATTTTCACAAGCTATAGAAAGTAATGAGTCAGAAAAGTAGATTGATGTCATGAAAGAAGAGTTACAATCCATGTATGAAAATGATGTCTGGGATATCATTGAATTTCCAGAAGGTTCCAAACAAGTTAAGTGTAAATGGGTCTTCAAGAACAGGCATGACTCGAATGGCAATATTGGATGATATAAAGCTAGACTCGTTACTAAAGGATACACTAAAAAATATGGCATTGATTATAAAGAGACATTTTTACATGTCTTAAGGAAAGACTCATTATGTATTATTATGGCACTAATGGCTCATTATAATTCAGAATTACACCAAATAGATGTGAAAGTAACTTTTCTGAACAAAAATTTTGGAGACAAAATTTATATGGACCAACCTGAAGGTTTTTCAATTGAAGTAAAGGTCATTTAGTGTGTAAATTTAATAAATCAATAAATGGACTTAAATAGGCTTCCAAGCAATGGTATATTAAGTTTAATGATACCATCACCTCTTTCGATTTTGAAGAGAATGTTGTTGATTATTGCATATATCAAAATATTAGTGGGAACAAAATCCTAGTTTTAGTCCTATATGTTAATGATATCTTGATTGCCACTAATGATTTAGGCATGTTATGTGTGACAAAAGACTATCTTTTAAAGAATTTTGAAATGAAAGATATAAGTGAGGCATCGTATGTGATAGGAATTGAAATGTTCTATGATAGATCACAAGGATTATTGGGATTGTCTCAAAAGGCCTATATTGAAAGCATTCTAAAAAGATTTAATATGGAAAAGTATTCTACTGGAATTATTCCAATTCAAAAAAGGGAAAAATTTAGTATTATGCAATGTTCAAAGAATGACATAGAACGAAAACAAATGGAATTAATTCCGTATGCTTCTGTTGTGGGAAGTCTAATATATGTGCAAACTTGTACAAGGTCGGATATAAGTTTTGTGATTGGAATGCTAGGCAGGTATCAAAGTAATCCTGGAATTGATTGTTGGAAAGCTGCAAAGAAAGTTTTAAGATATCTTCAAGGCACCAAGAATTACATGCTGATGTATAAAAAAACTAATCACTTAGAAATGACTGGCTACTCAGATTCAGATTTTATGGGATGGATTGATAGTAGAAAGTCCACTTTTGGTTATTTGTTTCTTCTTGGAGAAGGAGCAATATTATGAAAAAGTGCTAAGCAATTTGTCATTGCCTTATCCACTATGGAAGCAAAATTTGTGGCATGCTTTGAAGTCATAATTCATGCATTATGGCTACAGAATTTTATTTCAAGACTTGAAGCTGTCAACACCATTACCAAGCTACTGAAAATTTATTGTGATAATTCCATAGCAATGTTCTTCTCTAAAAATGACAAATACTCAAAAGGTGCTAAGCATATGGAATTAAAGTATTTTGCCGTTAAGGAAGAAGTTCAAAAACAAAAAGTATTTATTGAGTATATTAGAACAGATCTTATGATTGCAGATCCATTAACTAAAGATTTACAACCAAAGACATTTAAGAAACATGCACATAGAATGGGTCTTGGTTGTCATTTTGATTAATGTATTAAAATTGATACTCTGAGCTCACCTATGTGTTTCTAATATACACTTTTTCTAATTTCTAGTTATGATATGCATATTATTGTGTTTTGATATGTTATATTGTGAATTGTCTTGAAACATTACTGTGGACCATTATGAAATTATATATGTCATTTATAGGCCTGGTATGGTAGAATACTGGTGTTTGTGGTATATGGAAGGGAGTACATTATGTGATCAATGTACAATTGCTACAACTCACATTTAGAGTTTTATCATATTGAGGCAATTATGATGTTTTAAGAAGATGAGTTTTGATGCTTAAGGTTAAAATGCATTATACTTCCGTTTTAAGTATTAGTTTCATCCAATTTTCAACCTAAGTGGGAGAATGTTAGATAGTTATCATTTGATAATTCAATAAGTGGCCTAAAATTAAAGGGTTAAAGCTAACAAGTAACTTCCAATAGTAGGAAGTTATCAATAAAATAAAATAAAATAAATCTCATTCATCGATTAATAAAACAATTGATGCCTGATGGATGTATCAGATTAAAGGAAGAGTTACACACCACAAAAAAAAAACGAAAAATCTATCAGAAAACAGAGTGTGTTTTAGTAAGAAAGGGATAAAGAGAGGAAAACCAATATACGCAAACGATATCTGCACTAGAATAGCTTTATCATCAAACCAAGTTATGTAAAAATTATAGATCTCAAAGATCCTTTTAAAAATTAGAAGATCATAGTCTTTAATTTACATATAGTCGTTATTTATCACTAATATTTTTCTTTTTTTAAAAAAAAAAATTGCAATGGCTACGGCCTTGCAAAATCAATGTAGTTTTAATATTTCCTTTATCAATTTTGAAAAATTATATATATCAAATTATTTCTATTTTGAAATTATAAAATCTCTCTCATTTTTTTGTTCAAATAATATGTCTATATATACATAATTGTATTTTATAACATTAACAAAGCATGTATAATTTTATCAAACCCTAAGAAAAGTTAAATATTATATACCCTTTTGTGGAAATCATAAACACAAATACAAGTATAGTTGTAGGTGTTAGTTACTGCATGTTTTTTCCAACACATATAAGTTGTTTGATTCATACATAAAGTATGTTATTGTAGGAAGTTGAGTTTCTCAATAAGTAAATTCCTACATAAACTTATCGGAAAGTACTGAAAATTATTTGATTGACAATAAGAAATAAAATTTATTAGAAAATAGATTCTCATGTAGTGTTTGATTCAAATATATATTTCTTAAAAAAATATTATCAAAATGATTAAAATATCTTACATAAAAGTTATGCTATTTTATTCAGATAATGTATAAATTTTTAAAAAAATATTATTGTCATTATTTAAAATTTATAACTATAGTTTTATATTTTATTTTATTAAGAGAACAAGACGAAGTATAACTTATCTAAAAGTTGGATAACTAATTTCTTATATTTTGTGAAAAGTAAAACTTTATGAAAAATATAACTTCCCTTGATTTTTTTAATTAATGACCAATTAAATAATCCAAATATTTTCTATAGAATAAATCATGCTATGTTTATGTGATTTAAAGAAATTATAAAAATAAATTATGCAAGTATTGGTTGATCTATAGTGAAAGAAATGTGTTAATGTATGTCTGCATGGGTTCAATAAGTTGTTAGGCTACCTTCGTAGAAAAGTCTAAGGGCGACTTTCAATTCATGTACCTTATAAGACTTTCTCACTCGATTAATACATCAAGTATTCTAATAAATGATCAACACGGACTTTGGGACTTTGTTCTTTCAATTAAGATTAAATTTTATTACTATAATATCTTCTATTCATTAGTTGTGACTTGGCCAACCATTTGTTCACTAATAAGGGGTATATATACTATACGATGTTTGGTCAACTCACCTATACAGATTTATTATCTTACAATTTCTTTAGTTATGTTTATGCTAATGAACTAAATATATAAATAATTTTGTGCATATCAACAGAGATTGATGAGTTGTTTTGATTGAATAATTTATCACATTTTTGAATTTTGAGTCTAAAATAATATTAATTTTACAATAATACAATCGTAGTTCACTAAAAAGCCTTGAAAATTTTGTTTTAATTTCTAAATTTAACTTAAATACTATCATTATTATCGTTCTCATCTATAAATAGTGATAAGTATATATTCTGTGAATATCCATTTCAATTTAAATGCGCTTCTTATGCATTAAATATTTTAAAAAAAATTGTTTTTGATTTGTATTTTAATATTATTCTATCAATTCTCTGATAATATTTTTTCATGATAAATTAGTTTTTAATTAAATTTACAAATAGTAAAACTTATTTTGAAAAACTACTTTGAAGATAAAATCATTTTTTTCAATTAACTACAAAAAATTGGTGAGGTTTTTTAATTCTAAATTTACTTCTAAATGCCTACCGAGTATTCCAATACGTTCCGACTTCCATCTCAAAGAAAATATCATAATAAAAGTATCAAAAATATTAAATTTTTGGAAAGACTTGGTTGCTTTTTTTTAAAAAAAATATTATAACTCCTTGTCTGGTAGCGAATGAGCTAAGTAATCTAAGAGAGCGTATGATCCACGCGCCTCAAGAGAAGAGCTGCAGAAACCAGAAATCGCCATATAAATGGCGGGAGCGTTCTCTTTCTCTCTCTCCCTCTGCAACTGTATCGCTAATTACCCATCAATCCCTCCAAAACCCTCCAATCTCAATACCACCCAATCTTCAATCTCTCACTCTTTTTCTTATCATCGTCCCGTTCTAATTCCACTCATTGTCTTTTCAACTCTACTTCTCATTAGTGTTCAATTTTAGGGTTTTTCTGATGCTTCTCTTAAAAAACTAGGGATTTTGAGAGATAGTTTCAGCTTGAGTGGAGACGTGGAAAAGTGTCCGAGTTTTTGATTCAATGGAGGCCACTGCCGCTGCCACCACTGCTCGCGGCGGTTCTCTTCATATGTCATCTTCGTCGCGGAAAGAGTGGCGCGCTGTTGCCGAGCATCATTCGGGACGGAACCCAGAGGACGAGGTAGTGATTTGGTGTGGAAAATATTCGGCATTGTGTTATTTTGTTGTCTAGAGAAATGTGGGAACAGTTGAAATAAAAGTGTGAAATTTGGAGTTTATAGAGATCGATAAGATTAGAACACTTGATTTCCCAACCTGACGCTCGATTAGTTGGGTTCTTATAAAATTTCTTCAGACCATATTCGTTTTTGGGTTTAATGTTATCGGTTTGTGCTTCAGGTATTCGTGTTTCTTGTTTTAAATAGACTGGCAACATGCGTGGGAATAACATATGTCACGTAGTCTATTTTGGTTCGAGATTTGTAGGTTTAGTGTCAGTCTATTTGTCTGTCTTTGCTTTTTAGACTTCACTCAGCATGTCCAATTGTGTTCTCTTACTATGTCTGAACTTAAAATATTAGTTGAGGTTCAGGCACTAGTTTTTACTCGTTTTCATTTTAGTGTCGGCCATGATTCTCTATGGTGGTTATATTTTGTTTGGGGAGCCCAATTTTGCCTGTCAAGTCTGACTTCAGTCTCTGATTTATTGTTAATGTTGACCATTATAGAAATGAAACTTACGTGCATTTTGAAGTGAGGGTAGCTTCATTATTTGAATGATACATGAAATGAGTAGACCATGGTAGGCATGTTGGTGTTTTGAAAACCAAAGCAGTAAAAACAAACTAAACCAAAGCCATTTGAAGAATTTAGTCTACTTGTTTTTTTCATCAGGATTTTACTTGGAGTCAAGTTACAAGCACAGTGTGTTTCATATTAAGCTTTCAAGAGTCGTTTGAACTTTTGGTTTGTCAAGGTCTTTAGCATTTTAACTTTGTTTCAATGCTGTTCATTATTATTCAAATGTTAGTATGGATTAAATTCTTGTTGTTTGTTTACTAATTAGTAATTATTAACTGGGGTGTCTGCTTTATGTGCAGGACCTACAACAAACAAAGCAAGGGCAATCGGATGAGAGAACCATATATGAGGTAAGGATGATGGCACAATAACTTTTATAGTTTTGAGGAATTTGGTAGCTGAAAATGATTTCATGTTTTTCAAGGTGCAGCAAGGAAGACAGCCTCTCGATGTTGATTTCTGTTCAATCACAGTTGATGGACCAATAGACAATGATATTTTGCAGCGGCAAATTCATGATGTAGCTAGAAGAAGAGAGGAGGTGCAGCAGATGGAGATTGAGCTGAGAGCTCAGATGTTTGCACGAAATGAGATAACGGAGATGCAAAACAGCTTAGATGCTCAACTCAAGGAACATGCTAATGCTGCCAACAAGCTGCAGGTTTAATTCAAATATTCATATGAGATTCTGTTTAATAGCTTGTTGCAGTTGCACTCTATGTAACTTCTGAAAAAACTGGGCTCTTCTCAGAATTTACAAGGAAATTATCCTTTTATGTTTACTTCATTTTTATGCTCATGATCATATTGAGTGGGGTATCTCAGTTTCTATTAATATGATTGTGTGTTCAAGCATCTGCAGCTTGTCCTGTTTGTGATTGTTAATGGGCGTTTTGTGTATAATATCTATTTATTTGAAGTTGCATGCTTTACTATTTGTTGGTCATTCCTAGTCTAAAGTTGTTTGCTTTCTCTTTCAGGAACAACTCCATGAACGGGAGCACAAGCTACATGAGCTAGAGAGGAAAATGGAAGAGAAAGACAGGGAGCTGCATGCTATTAAATTAGACAATGAAGCGGTTAGTCAAAAGGCTTCTAAAATTTTTTGCTTTTCTCAATATCAATCTGGATAGTAGTCATTATTGAATTATTTGCTAATGTCTTCTATTACTCTTCCAGGCATGGGCTAAGCAGGACCTTCTCCGCGAGCAAAACATAGAGCTGGCAACTTTCAGGTTTGTATTATCCTACACTGAGAGTATCAAATTATGCACGTACCTACATGCATGCTGGCATATGTGTGAGAACTCACATCAGTTTCCTCTTTATGATTTTGTTGCCCAATTTTCCCCTAAATCTTATATATGGGATGTTTGTTAGGCATTTATATCTTTGCCATTTGAACATGATTTAATTAGTAGATCTTCTGCAGAAGGGAGCGTGATCATTCAGAAGCTGAAAGAGCACAGCATATAAAACAAATTCATGACCTTCAAGAGCATATACAAGAAAAAGAGAGGCAGCTTATTGAGTTACAGGAGCAAGTATGCTTGTTTGAACTTCATGTGTTTAAGTATTTTTTTTTGGAAGCCACTCCACTCAAGTTAAAACTCTTGCACATTACACATACTAATGTCATATGTGTATTTAGCATTCTTGCTGTCCATTGCCTTAATACGGGATTATTTTCTGGTAACTTTTGCAATAAATTGGAGGTCTTTCTTTGATCTTTCAGAGATGATTTTACATGTGTGTGATTTGTTTCCTTGCATGTTAATTTAGAATTTTGGTGGTTTAGATGAGTTACATGGCCTAACAATAATTTGAAAATATCAGCATAGGGTTGCTCAGGAAACGATTTTGTATAAAGACGAGCAGTTGAGAGAGGCCCAAGCTTGGATCACCCGTGTTCGGGAGATGGATGTCTTCCAATCAAGTACAAACCAGACATTGCAAGCTGAATTGAGGGAACGCACAGAGCAATTTAACCAGCTATGGATGGGTTTTCAAAGACAGGTTGATTTCCTAGGCCTTTTCTGCTTGAAGGATGCATCTTTTTATTCCTTGTCTTGTATACACAACAAGATCAATCTTGTTTTGCATATAGTTGTGTCTATCGGCTGTATGTTAATGTATGCATATGTGTTCTGACTAACTATTAAACTTGGTGATTCATTGTTCATTGTTAGTTGTTAATTGCATGACTAATATTCAAGCAAAATTTGTCATATAAAATTATCTATATGAGCTTTATTTTCACTTCTTGATATTATTAATATGCATTTTTTTATTTATGATTATGGTGAATTTTTAGTCATTCTGTTGCCTTCTGTGTTGGTGATTTTAGTATGCAGAGATGGAGAGACTTCATTTGCACACTATACAGCAACTTCAACTTGAGCTGGCTGATACAAGAGAGAGGAGTGGCAGTTACAATGATGACTCACAAATTTCCCAGACAAACTCTCAAAAGAATGCATCACAGTTTGGACAGGACAATGAAAACCAGTTTGATGTCAATGAAGGCAGCAGTTCAGGAGGAAATAATGGTCTGCTTTCCAATGAGAACTCAAATAGTGTTCCATCTTTTGCAACTACTGGTAATGCATCAACCCAGGTATGGTTGTTTGACCTGTAGTTTTGTAGATAAAACTTAGAGTCCAATGTGCTGCATGTCATATGGCTGGACATTTTTTTATTTCTATGTATGTGGGAGATGTGGATTGAACTCTCAAGATAACTCTTGATATAGTGTTGTAGGTTATCAGTGTTTGTTATATCGTCTAATTTATGGATATTCATTAGGCATAACATTGTACCATTTTTTTTGTTCCTAGTTTTTGAAATTTTTTCCTTTGCATCACGTACATGCAAATCTTTGCTAATGTTTTACTAGGGTAGTAGTGGCAGAAGGAATCAGCCTATTTTTATATTATATTCATGGAATCAGATGCTGATATTTTATGTCTATTGCTAAATGGGTGTGCTTTCTAGTTTCTATAGCATTGTTATGGATGATGTATGTAGAGCATGATCATATGATTGACTTCTATGCCTTCTAATTTGTTGTATTCTTTAATTAATAAGATGTCTCCACAAAGGATTAAATGGCAATATTTTATACTTCTCATATCGTTTTGTGGTTATTTATAGACGGATCATGTTTCTGGTGTACCGATTGCTCCTTCTTCTTTGCTTGGGATGCCTTCCTACCTCCCTCCTGGCCAAGTAACTGCAATGCATCCATTTGTCATGCATCAGCAAGGAGTGCCTCATTCAGTTGCATCACATGTTGGACATTTTCACTCAGTACCAGCAATGTCACCACTGCAGCCGTGGCTGAACCAACAGGTATTGAAAGAAACAAATATTTACCATCTTATTTTTGTTACCTAGTTGATGCAATATGTGTGAGATGTCTACTTGTTTTTCTCAGGCTGTATCTGAAAATTCTGAGATATCCATTCAAGATAACTCCTCATCATCCCATATTGAACAAAATATGATAGGATCAGAGGCTAAGCTTAATTATGAAATGTCTGTGAATGGACAAGTTCTTCATAGAAACTATTTGGATGCTCACGTCAGCCAAGGGAATGATTCTCAACCTAGGAATCCATTGTCTACTGGGGAAACTCAGGTTTTATAGTTTGTTGATTTTAATCTTGCATCTACCAGTATACTAGCCTTATTTTTGTGGGCAACACTAATGATGAGAACTTGTTGAATTTATTCATGGTTCATCAGTCAGTTGATAAAGGTCAAGTTTTAGCTTCACAATCAGATCAAAGCCTACAGCAAATTTCTTCTCAATTTCAAGATGCCTTAAGATTGAATTCTTTTGAACAGAACAGTGAAAGCAAGGTTAGTTGTTAATTTTTGCTTGTTGATCTGTTTGTTTATTTGGCTGTTCATATGTGGATAGTCTGATAAGGCTTCACTATGCTGGGACTTATTAAAAGTTTCTTCAAAATGCTAATTATATAAGATACAACAAATAAACATTTCAGTGTATGGAAGCATGTGAAAGCATCTCCAATGATATTTCCTAGAGCACCATTCTGAAAGCACTTGAACTTTTATAATGTCGCGATTGAGGAACATGCCAAAACAATTAATTTTTTAAATATGTATCAAATTCTTGTGCTTATTATAAGTAGAATCCACTAAAAGAAAGCAATCTTGGAATAAAGTCTAGCAGCTGTTACAAATTAGACACAAGCTATCTTTCTTTCCTGTGCAGGAGCAGAATGTTATAACTTCAGGTAACCACGGACTGGATGACCAGGTTGCCATAGCAGATCAGTCAAGCTCTGCTGGAAATATGTCATCACCTCACATAATTCATTCAGTTAACTGCAGTGAAATGTCAATGAAAAGTTCTGCTGGTTCAGTCTTGCCTGAAGCATATGCCTCGAATGATCAGACAAATTCAACGACAATTGCAAGGATATTAGACACTACTCTCCTTGACGAAAGGTCTTTATTAGCCTGTATTGTTCGCACCATTCCAGCTGGGGGCCGAATTCGTATAAGTTCAACAGTAAGTGATTAATAGCTGTGAACAACTAGGCTCTTCATGGAGCACAGTTGCTTTCTATTTACAAACTGAATTAATAATAAACATTTATTATGTTTCAAACACAGCTCCCCAATAGACTTGGCAAAATGCTTGCACCCCTGCACTGGTACGATTACAAGAAAAAGTATGGAAAGCTTGATGATTTTGTGTCCAGCCATCCTGAAGTGAGTTTTATGTAAAAAATTTGGATTGTTAGAAGTGTCTGCATGCAACTAGCCCATAATATATGCTGGTGATATATTTGCATTAAACCTCACACATGGCAATTCATTTGGTTTCAGCTATTTATGATTGAGGGTGATTATATTCAGCTTCGTGAAGGAGCCCAAAAAATGGTAGTTGCTACTGCAGCTGTTGCCAAAGTTGCTGCAGCAGCTGCAGCACCATCTTATTCTTCATACATGCCCACTGTTGCAGTTACACCAATGGCTCAATATCATCGCCTGAAGAAAGTTCCTTCAATTGATTCTGCAAATGTCAAAACTGATAAGAGTAGTGTCAAGGAACATGCAGTCATTTCTCCAAATGTGACAGATGATCCCATGAAGCCATCAGCAATGCAGCATCATCAATCAAATGGTGTGTCTTTAACTGGAGGGATCTCACATGTCAAAATTTTGGGTAAATCTAAGAATTCTCATGAAATGGATGGCCCTGAAAATAGCGAAGTTCGGTCTTCTGTACATTTAGCTGTTGGCAATGGGGGAAGCTTTGACAGATTAAGTATGAGCAGTGGCCATAGCACAAGCTCATCAAATGGGAGGCTGCCCTCAAGCTTTGCTGGGAAACAGCAGACGAGGTATTTATGATGGTATCTGGAAGTATGCTGTTGTGCCTTGTTGTCTAAGGTAATAGGCACAACAATGAATTCTTCTAATTTTTTATCATATGACAGGGCAACTGGTGCTGGGTTCCCTACTCGAAGATAGTAAGTCTTCTTAATGGAACTTCATATGGTTTATTATCTAACTTTCATGCTTATTGCCAATTTGATCACCACTAGTTAAGGGCTTCTTTTCCTATATTATATGAAAATAGTAGAATGTCATATTTATCACCAAAAGAATGTTGTGCACCCTCATATAGAAGTCAAATAGACGTCTTATTAACACTGGCCATGAGTTGAGGAATGTTGTTTGAGAATCTAAACTGCATGTGTAAATATCTTTCGTAATCTTTCACCTTAACCTTTTGATCTTTCAAATTAGGTATTGATAATCCATGGTATTCATAATTTGAGTTTCTTGTTTATATTGACAGGAAGCACGGGAAGACATAGATCATGCTATGGCATACCCAGCAAGATGGGAATAGAATTTGTATGGTGATATTTATAGGGTTTGTGGGAAAATGTTTTTTGAAGAATTGCCAAGCAATCTTTTGCGACCTTTACAATTGTGATTTAAATTATCAGTGCATTCCCCATTAATTTAAGTTAATTTATCTCTCCCTGGTGTTTCATTTTGGCTTACTTTTATCAATTCTCGGGCCACATGCAGTCAGCTGTATCGGCTGTACTCTGCATTGCTGTTCATGCATGTAATGGCATCTGATAGCTCGTTGCAACTTGGTTCATGGATGCTTTGAAGGATTAATCAATATAGTGAACGCTTTGGTTTGCAAACTCCTTATTTCTCCTTTCAATATTCATCGTGTAATTTTTACTGGCATCAGCATCGCATTTGAAAAGGGCCTTGTGCAAATTCTAAGAAGTGATTTAGCTGTTGATGATGCGATTGTTTTGCACAAAATGTGGTTTTACCATATCCAAGGATGTATTTCCTTGAGTTACGTTTAATTTACACGGTAATTCTGTTTGCTTCCTTTACTAGTCTACTTCTGAACTGTTAGATCATTTTATGATTGGTCAAGAATAAATGTGTGATTTCTCTAAGAGATTACGTTATATATGTCGTTGGCTGTTACAAGTAGTTCTCAATTCGAAATTTTGGATGCATTCCTAGAATGGATAATGGCATCATATTTGTATCAAATTGATGTCACGTGGGTTTAGGATGAATGGGATTGTTATATATTCATGTATGGAAATCTTATTCATGGTAAGAAGTGCAAGCAACATAAAACTGTCACTATGTGGAAAAGAATATATTATTAATGGTAAGAGCTGCAAATTACACAAGTCTCTTGATGGCTGGCATTGATGCCTATTTCATCTCTATACAATTAATGAGCTGAGAGGTTTGTCATTTGACCAAATTTTGTTTTATATGTTTCAACACTAAGAATCTCATACGAAATCCCTTAACAAATGCAACATAAAATAAATGTGCGATCTGTGTTCATTGATGGACAATTTCACTTCAAAACTGTAACTCACATGCTACTATGTTACACTTTCATTCCGATAATACATTAATTATTAAATATTTTGTAATGTGAATACTTGTACTTCGTTTACTGATCTAAATGCGCCATTTACTAAATTTTTTGGTTTATCTATTGAGACAACCAGGAAGGGTATCTACGTTTTGAACTATCTATCATATTATTAAAAGAGGATTTTTTGGGCAGTGATTTTTTGGACAATTTTATATGTGTCAGCTATACAGAGATTTTTTTCCCGCCCAGTGAAAACGCTGCGTTTTGTTGTTCTGATGTAACTAGCTTTGTTTTTTTTTTTTATTACTACGTGTCAGCTTCACAGAATTTTTTTTCCCACCCAAACTCAAACGCTACATTTCATTGTCCTGCCCAAACTTCACAAAACTTTTTCTCTTTA
>JANHAO010020482.1:0-12827 GCA_026873985.1 Saraca asoca | reverse complement strand
AAACACAGAAACTACTCAATTTGCTCAAAAATGCAAAATTTTGTTCTAATGAGCCAATTGACACCAAACACAAAATGCATCTAAATCAGCTGCAAACATAACAATTTAACTCTTAAAATGCTAAGTATGAGGACAATTAATTGTGTCAAATCTTGTGTTATCAGGTACATTACAAAGTACATGAAGGTAATAATTGATCAAGATGGAATTCATCATCCTTGGTAACAAAGGAAAGATATTCTAAAGATGTTTTGACATTTGTGCTATGATCAAAATCATAGGCCTATGAATTGATGATACATAAAAGAAGTTTTATGTATAATCAATTAATAATACATAAAAGAAATTTTATATATGAACGATTGTAAGATAGCACATAGTCAAATATGCACCCTAGATTGAACATTTATAAGTTTGACACTTGAACCATATCCTTAAGTCCAATTTGAATAACAAGAGATGAAAGGATTTAATTATACACTAACACCTACTCATGAAAAGTTTTAATTTCTACAAATTTATTCTTAACATTTGAGTGGTCATGATATTTAACTAGAAGCTAATGTTGATTTATGAATTTGTTTAAACAATTTGAAGAAATTGTATTTGAATTAAAAGGGGGTTTTAATTCAATTGATCTTATAAAAGCTTATAAACGAATTCATTGCCAACATGCATGGAAATCTAATGGATCACACACAATAGAATCTCTTTGATTTAAAGTCAAAAGAAAAGTCAGAATGCAAAATGTTATAAATTCAAGAGTTGAATTGGGATAATATCTTGAAAATTTGAGATGATTAATTTAGCATTCTAATCTGATTATAAGTGTTAACTAATCAAAGATTTAATAATTCTAATGGAGATTACAATTATTAAATAGTAATAAGTTTATTGTTGATATTTAAATATTGTAAACTATTTATATTAACACTAGAGGAAATTTTAAGTAAATGAATGGTTTCTCACTTAGAAATTTTTTTAAATTAATTAAAACAATTAGAGAACAAACACATAAGAAAGTTTATGAGTTTGAACTCATAGGAAAGGATTTGCACTTGTTGGACATAAAAGATGAAGTATTAGGTTAAAGAGTGTGGACTTCTTGGGCCAAAAAGGGTCCACTAAGTGAGAGAACGGCATAAGTAAGGGGCAACCCTAACTTGTGTACCGCTCATGTTGCATCCTCACTTTTATTTGTGCTCTAATCTTTTCTAGTAAAAAGAGAGAAGCCAAACCAAAATATACATCAATTTAACCCTAGCATATGTGTTGCACACCAACTCTTTTTGTGTGATCTTACTTTTCATCTCCTATTTGCATTCAAATACCAACCATGCCCAAGTGAACTTGTGATTCCTTGGAGAGCTAATATCTCTTAAGCTGAGTGGTTGTTTTTTCTATTCTACTTGTTACATGAACTTGGTAAAAGCTTTGGATCAAAGTATTCAAGTGGATCACCATTTGTGTTAGATATCAAATCTAAAGGAGTTGCCCAAGGACAATCTGAGAGATTTGAATGTGGGGTTGGTTAGAGAATTTGTGGAATTACTTGAAAATCAAATTGAGATTTGACCAAGGATTCTGAAAACAACTTTCAAGAAAATGTAATTTAAATTTTACTTTATTTATGAATTAATTTGTAAACAACATGATTCGAGATTGGGAAAATTTTAAAATTTTTTACTGTGCATACTTGATGCATATGATTAGTATATTTGATATACTTCAATCCAATTTTTCTAATATTTATTTCCTGAAAAGTTTAACTTCCTAAAGAAACTTACTTTTTATGTGAATCAAATGACTCTTAAATATGGTTACATAAAAAGATTAAGTGTTTAAGTGAATTAAAACAATATTATATTAAATGATAAAAAAGAATAAATTAAATGATTATCCTTATTTGTATTTTGGAATTAAAACAATGTATTTTTGAATTAAAACTTACTTTCTATGTGAATCAAACAACTCTTAAATATGGTTACATAAAAAGATTAAGTGTCTAAGTGAATTAAAACAATATTATATTAAATGGTAAAAAAGAATAAATTAAATGATTATCATTATTTGTACTTTTGAATTAAAACAATGTATTACATTTATAGTATAAAGGGCACCACATCAACATTGGAGGTTGCCACATCAGATTTTGGACTTCTACAACATCAATTTCATTAATAAGGTTAGAGACAAATGAAAAAAAGAATCGGTTGAATCAAATTAAATCAATCAAGAATCTAATTAAAAATAAAAATTAAGTAAAGACCAAATTGAAAAAAAAAACTTGCATCTCTCATATATTAAAATAATGTTTAATACTTTGTCTGGAATCAATTTTTCTCTAATCAAATTCATTTCATTTTAATAGAAATTATTTCAATTTATTTGCAAATGAATTCTATTGTTTAGAAACTATATCAATTATAATGATATACATTCATTTGCAAATGATTTTTTTTTTGTTTGAAACATAATGAAAAATGCATAGAATTCAATTAAAATTTAGATTTTGATGGTATCATGGTAAATAAAATGTTAGGACAAAGGTAAAGTTTTTGACATAGCATGTATTTTATGCTAAATAAAATGAATTCTAATAAATTTTTTGATAAATTGAATAGATCTTATAATGACACATATGAAATTAAAATAGAATTTATGAATAAAATGAAATTTTCTTCTAACCTAGATTCTCTAAAAAGAGCAAACAAAAGACACATGTACGTGTAAGTCTCAGGTTTCTTCACTCCACTAACTTCTTCAACTACATAGATAGTGACATTCACTTTCTTCCTCCTTAATCATGAGATGGATTATGCTCCAAACTCCCTTAACAATGACTTCCTATGCATATAAAATAATAATGATGATATTTCTATAAAAAAATCCTATTAGTCATCTCTATCAATCAATTATCAGTTAACCACTAATACTTATTTGTGTAATAAATATGATTAGGCACTTATTCCTTCTATCCAATCAAAGCTTACAATAATAATTTTATTAGAAGGGGTTAAGGAGTGTTAGTTTTTCTAATTCCTTACTCAATTTCTAATTCCCTTCTCAATATCTTCTTTTCATTGTACAATTATTACCAGTAAGAGAATTGAAAACTGCTCACCAAGCATTTGCTTTGACTGCCAAGAATAGCTCTGCCTTTAATGGCCATTAGTCTTCATCAGGTATGGAAATCGATGAATATATGCCACATTTGTTTCTAATTTGGTTACAAAAAGTTCAAGATTCTTCATTGTAATTTGATTTTGTTTGCTAAAAATGGTTCTTCATCATTCAAAAAAATCTCTTATGCATTTTACGATATTAACTTTATGTCATATTTACGTATGTGATATGTTTTTCATCCTTCTATTTCTAAAATTTTTAAATTCTATTCATTGCACAAAATTTGATGTTCATAGATTGATTTTAAAAGAGTTCAATGATATCGATTGGAGCCTTGAAGCTTGGTATTATTAGTGTAAGTAAATGTTAGTATTTATCTTTTTTGTATCTGACTTTTTTATTTAACTTCTATATCTTCCATTCCCTTTGATTTAATAAGAGAAGTTTTATTTACTCCAAGTTACTATTGGATTTCTATTGTTTATGATAAACAGGTTTGAAATTATGTTCCAACCCCAATTGTTGATGAGAATGTGAAGTCTACAGTAGAATCAATTGCAATATAGCATGGTTAATGGTTTCAATTTTAGCTAATTAGTAAGTTTGTTGATCTTTTGTTATTTGCATGGAAATCGAACAACCTCATTGGTTGTTCCAATTTAATATCTTTGATTATTGATAAGGTTCACTTCTATTCTCAACTTCTTTAGTTAACTTTTTTTTATAGTTTTTTTATTTTCTCAAATAATGCTTCATTTCTTCAATTTAATTATATATGTTTTTTATATAATCTGACTTGATTGAATGCTTACATCTTGTATGTATCAAACATACTTTACATATTTTTTAAAATGTATTTGGTTGAGCGACCAAAAGCTTCGACAACATTGAAAGTATCTCCAATGCCTTTTTTTTCTATGCAAAGGATCATGTCCATTATTCATGTTTAATTGTCAAAGATAATGGTTTGTAGTGTATTTGATTATATCAATAACTACATCTACATGTTGCAAGATCAAACCAACCTATACTCTGTTATATTTTTGAACACATCTTTCCCTAAAAATTTTTGTATTCATAAATATTTGCATTTGAATTTTGTGCATTTCTTTTTCTTCTTCTTGTAATTTGTTATAGGAACTGTTTCTTTGTACATATTAAGTGAGAAAGAAAAAAGTAATTCTAAAATTGATAATGTATGTATTTAAGAAGTCTTCTTTCATTTCAGAATTGATTTTTCTTTATAACAAGAAATTAATTCACACCATACACGATTTTCTTTTTCAAATATTAACAGTTTAAGAATATTTACTTTTTGGATTTCATTCGATTTTATAGAAGTTTTTTTTTGTTGGTTTATAAATGAAAAATATATTCGTTAAAAGAAAATAAGATATCAAATATTCAATAAATATCCAAACTATGATATTTTTATATAAGGTCTTAATCATTTATTGCAAATAACAAATTCTTATAACATTAGAAATTGCAAATAACAAATTCTTATAACATTAGAAACATATATGTATAAGGATAATAATAAATTTGTATCAAAATAATCCACTCTTATAAAAATGACTGCTGCGAAATATATGATAGTATAATGTCATTGTAGTTGTACAGAGTTTAAATTAGTCAAATTATAAATTCGTTACATAAAAAGTTATATATGGAATAGCATTTAACCAATTAAACAAAATTTGAATAAAAATTATAAACGTATACTTCTATGATATATATATATATATATATATATATATACCCTCCATTTAATATTTAAATTTAATAGTTTTTTTAACATAAAATATAAGTAAAAATAATGATATTATATTAATTTTTCATTTAGAAAGTGATAAACATTCGAAATAAAGATGTTTATGTAACATTACAACAATACAATTACTAATATTTAGAATAGAGGAGACTTCAAGTAATTGATTTTCTCTCATAGTCAAGATATATAAATCTTATTGTTTAACTGTTTAGACAATTCTCATAATATCTTGCAACCATATAAGTTATATTTATTATATAAGATTTATCAAAATTAGACACATATATAATGATATTAACCTATTAATAATTAATAATTAATGTATTCATTCAATTGGAAAAGTGGTTAAGAGAAAAGTAAATTAAAATATCTAATCAAATTATATAAAAATTCTCTCAAAAAATAGATAAAAAATATAATCTTATAGCTATTAAGATCAATCAATTAAGTAAAAATATTATTATTTTTATATAAAATTTTATAAAAATTACATGATTAATTTGAATAAATTTTTTTATGTAAATTCGGAATCAGGGAAAGATGAAACAAAATTAAAAATATAAATAGATAATACATTAATGATAATTAAGATCGACTAATTAAGTAAAAGTATTGTTATGTTTATATAAAATTTTATTCACATAATTAATTTACATAAATTTTTTATGTAAATTGGGAAATAAAAAAATGGTTAAGAAAATTTTGCATGATAATTATATAATATCAATTAAAAAATTAATCATTAAATTTTGGGAGATAAATAAAGTATAAAATATGATTAAAAAAAAGAAAAACATCGCATCATTTTAAAATTCAAATATTTTATTATACAATATAAATATAAATTATAATGCTTTTATTTTTTTTATTTAGATCCTTTACTTGTCACAAAAATTGCATTAGTTAACTTATATAACATCATTAAAAAAAAAACATTTTATTAGTAGATGGAATAAAATCTTATATCTGGGTTAGCCCTCTAACGGCGTAAGAATATCCGTCCACTCTTTGAGTATATCAGACATTTAAGCCTTCTCTGACACGGGTCACGCATTTTCCACCCCCCGCCCCCCTTTTTTGGCCCCCTTTGTTATTCCTTGAGCAGTGAGTCACGTAGGAATTTCTCCTTCGGAAATAGAACACGTAGCAGGGAGGGGTTCGTTTGCTACTTTCACGTTGGACTTGTTTTCAGTCTGCTGATGCTACTGCCTCGCCGTCACAGATCCATCAACTGAATGTGGGATCCGATCATCTAAGCTGATTACAGAACCACCATTGTCAATTTTACTGCTTCAGCAGATTCCCATCCACTACGAATTAAGCTTGATCGTTCTTCGTCGTTCTGCATACATTCTACAGCTGAAACATGGCTGAGAAGTGGTGTGTGGTAACCGGAGCTCGCGGCTTTGCTGCTCGGCATTTGGTCGAAATGCTTCTCCGGCACAATATGTACTCTGTTCGGATCACCGATTTGGGACCCAATATTGAACTTGAACCCGCTGAGGAAAACGGATTGCTGGGCGAAGCTTTACGCTCTGGTCGTGCCCAGTATATTCCCACCGATCTTCGTAACAAGTCCCAAGTACTTAAAGGTAGCTCTTCTCTCCTTCCCAGGTTTCAATTTTCATTTTTTGCATTTTTTGCTCTGATTAGGGGGTGGGTTCTCACTACAGCTTGCGAAGGAGTTGAGGTTGTGTTCCATATGGCGGCTCCGAACTCTTCAATAAACAATTACCAGCTTCATCGTTCAGTGAATGTTGAAGGTAAGAAGTTGCCATTTTCACCTATTTGCATTTGATGGTCGAGGTGTGTAATGTATTTTTTTTATGGAACTGCCATTTTCTTTTGAAGGGACAAAGAATGTTATCGATGCTTGTGTTGAGCTACAAGTGAAGCGACTTATTTATACAAGCTCTCCTAGCGTGGTTTTTGATGGGGTTCATGGGATTCTCAATGGAAACGAATCATTGCCTTATCCCCCAAATGTACTTACGTCCAAGAGTCTCGAATTGCTTAGCTCACTATCTATATCTGTTTCTTCAACACAAGTTTGTGTATTTAAAGCAACGTGTGTTTACACTATTATCCGTCAATTGACAGTCACTTTTAAATGTTTCATAACTATTGGTTTTCTTGCCACAATTGAACATTTTTGTTGGCTGAATTCTACTGGTTTCAGCATAATGATCATTATTCAGCAACTAAAGCTGAGGGAGAGGCGTTGGTCATCAAGTCTAATGGGACTAATGGGCTCCTAACATGCTGCATACGTCCTAGTAGCATATTTGGCCCTGGTGATAGGCTTCTTGTGCCTTCATTAGTTGAAGCTGCAAGGGCAGGGAAATCCAAGGTAAATGTTTCTCCTCCTGTTGACTCAAATTTCATGCATGTCTCCTTTTATCTATTGTTATTTCATGTGGAAATCATTTAGCAATGAAAATGTAGTCTATAGAAGGCATAAGTGTAGTCATTGTAGGGTTAATCTTTATTATGTGCCATTCATGCTTTAGATCCACTGGACTGTAGGTGAGGAAACTAACAACATTTAGCCGTTGGTATGGGTGTTGTTTGAGCTAATAGTTGATCACTTGATCTTAAATTTGCATTCAGTCTTACCAACTCTTGGATGAACTTTTGGTAAAGGTCAAGTTCCATTATGCATATATTGATGTAAGGAGAAATGGGCAGACACACAAAAAAAGGACACAGAGGAACAAGCATTGTAGCTACTTATAAGCAGAAAACTTTATTGAGTAAAAAATATTCTTTATCTTGTTAATTTATATTTTTCTCTTGACCAGTTCATCATTGGCGATGGTAATAACCTTTATGATTTCACATATGTTGAAAATGTGGCCCATGCCCATGTATGCGCTGAACGAGCTCTAGCTTCAGAAGGGACAGTAGCTGAAAAAGCTTCTGGGGAGGTACTTTATATAGATTCTTCTGTTGCTTACTTTGTAGTTCATGTTTGCATAAGTTTGTATATATTAATTGACAGACAGACAGAGAGGACAGAGAGAGAGAGAGAGAGAGCACAAAAAATAAATTTACAGATTTTTTTCCTATAGCTCCTTTAATCTTTGAACGAGTTGAGCGCAAATAATTGGGGAAGGGATCAAATCAGTGTACTTCCTTACTCATAAGAAGTTAACTACTGATAGGGTGATGATATGTATGAAGGTTTAACTATGTTTTGTTGGGTAATTGAATTTAGGTGAAAAACATAACTTCTAGCCAAAAAAAAAAACTGTAGTTTAAACTTTAAACACTGATAGTTTGATCCAAAATTGTTTACTGCTTATTCAAAAAATGCATATGGCATTCTCCTATTATAGAAGGAAAAATGGAACTAGAATATTTTGCATGTTTAAGGTTGGAAATCCAGCAATTACTGCACTATTTTCTTGCTGATGGGTATTGGTTTTGTAGGCATATTTCATAACAAATATGGAACCCATAAAGTTTTGGGAGTTCATGTCACTTATTCTGGAAGGCCTTGGCTATCAGAGGTAGCTTCTTTTACGTTGTCAAGATATTTTTGGCTCTTGTCATGCAGACTTCTTTCTCTTAGGTGAATGTAACCTGTTATTCTTGAATTATTACTGTTATCTATGCAGCACTCTGCATAAAAACAGTGATACTAGCTTTATGTTCTCTAGATTATGAATAAATCATATTTATAGTGAATAACCTGGAAATTATTTTCTTTTCCTTGTTTTTTATAGTTAGAGAAAAATATATTGACTTCCTCTGAGGTATATGAAAATTAAACTAACCTCCCTTTTAATTTGAAATCCTTCACTTTACTTTTAGTTCAGCATATTTCTTCAGGAATATTCCTTAAATATATGTTAAGTCAAAAGTAAGATTATTACTATTATCTATGTTAGATAATTTTGGCTCTTGTCATGCAGACTTCTTTCTCTTAGGTGCATGCAACCGATTATTCTTGAATTATTACTATTATCTTTGCAGCACTCTGCAATAAAACAGCGACACTAGCTTTATGTTCTCTAGATTATGAATAAATTGGCATTATATTTATAGTGAATAACCTGGAAATTATTTTCTTTTCCTTGTTTTTTATATTTAGAGAAAAATATATTGACCTCTCCTAAGGTATATGAAAATTAAACTAACCTCCCTTTTAATTTGAAATCCTTCGCTTTACTCCAGTTAAGCATATTTCTTTAGGAATATTCCTTAAATATATGTTAAGTCAAAAGTAAGATTTATAAGTCAAATAATATTTAATTACTACATTATTCCCAAAATAAAAGCCACCTTTTATGCAATCTAATTAGAAACTAACATAAAATATCTGCAACTTCATTTTTCCTCCCTTTCTCATTATAAGCAGCAAAATCTGAAGAAAAGATCAGGGAGGTCTGTGTATTTTTCCCTTATATTTAAGAAGAAATGAGGACTATGATTATGGTTTTCTATCCAAAGATAAAGGCAAATATAGCTATGGTGTAATCAAGGCCATTTCTTTGTTGTCTGAGTTGCTGTTGTTTGCAGACCAAAAATAAAGATTCCAGCCTCTATTGTGATGCCAATTGCACATATGGTGGAATGGACATACAGGCTGCTGGGCCCATATGGGATGAAGGTGCCACAGTTGACACCTTCAAGAATAAGACTACTGTCTTGCAGCAGATCTTTTGATTGTTCCAAAGCAAAGGACCGGCTGGGCTACGAACCCATCGTATCACTTCAGGTTACATAATGTTTCACAAAAGTAATCAGATATAGTGCACTGGCTTTCAACTTGGCAGTACATGATTTTGTACCTCATTGAGATGCTTAATTGTGTATGACCTTACAAATGTTTTAAGGAACTTTAGTGAAGTTGCTCATTCATCCGTATCCCTTTTGTGGTCTACACACCTTAAGCTGTTCTTACTATGAAAATGAAAATAGAAAGAAAAGGGGAAAGAATTATCTACTTCACTTTTGAATCTAAGTATGAAATGTAGCTTTCAAACAGGATAGTTTTTTGTTATAAAGATTCATACAACAATGCAGTAATTGTACATTTTAGTCCTAATTCATGTATGGGTGTTTAACTTGTATAATTTGATTATAACTTTCCTGCAGGTGGGTCTGCAAAGAACAATTGAATCATATCCGCACTTGCGAGCAGAAAATCAGCTTAAAGCTACAAGAGAAGGCCCATCAAAAGTTTCAGTATATCTTGGAAGTGGAAAAGGTATGAATATTAAATAATGAACTTACATGTCTCATTTCTGTTTGAGAAATAGGGATTTTCTGTTTTGCTAAATTTCTTTATCAATTTTCTTCTTTTGTGCTCGACTGCCTCCTATACAATATAACATTGTAAAAAAATGGCACTGGGAGTGATATTATGGTTTATACATATTCATTTGTAGGTTTTAATCACTATACACAATTGCCTTTGTTGGATTTGCAGTTGCTGACACGTTACTCTGGAAGGATAAAAAGCAAACTGTCATCACATTGTTAGTTTTCCTTGCAATATACTACAACTTCATTGCTTCTGGTTGTACCTTCCTTACTGCTCTTTCAAAGCTTCTATTGTTCACGTCAATCTTCCTCTTCATTCATGGCTTCCTACCTGAAAATGTGTAAGGCGCTCTATATACTCTTTGTTGAGAAATTAGGGTAAGACAGGGAGAAAAGGGTTAGAGAAGAGCCTTGAGAGAGATTGGAGAGAACACAAATACTATTGGATGATAGACTGCTGAATACATAATGGTTAACACTAATCTTCTATTTATATAGATTCCAAGTAGCTTCTTCAAACTCAACGTAACACACAATGACTTATGTACCCTTTACTCTGTTTGTACTACAAGTAAACTTATAACACTTTCTAATAATTACATGATACTCTTAACACTCTTGAGCACACAGAGTTGTCAGTTGACATCAATACTGCTGTTATGTCAAATAATAATGACAATATCAATAAGAAAAAGAAAACATGGTGGAAGGAGCTGTTGAAAGCGTTACAGTTTCCTATGTGGAGATAACTATAGTTGGTACTTTATACCACTGCAGATTGGGCTATACAGTTGAGAGAATACCGACATCATGGTTTCACTTGTCAGAAGATATATCACGTCAAGTTGCTCTGTCAACTGCCTCATCGTGGAACTTTACTGTTTATATTTTGAAGTCCCTTGCACAAGGGAATAATTGGGTGCTGTTTCTGAAGGTATCTACACTGCAGCACACTTCCTTCCTCTCTACTATGATACCTTGGACAATATACAATAGTTTATTTATTGATCTTCCATCAGAGGTTTTAACATTTTGTAGAATATCACTGAAAGATTGTGATGAAGGACATGATCTTGAAACAGACTTTTTAATCTTTCTTTTTCATTATAAAATTTATTCTCGTGTGAATTAAGACTCAAGGCTTTCCTTCTGAACCTAACATTAATAGGTAAGCAGTTTGCATCTTTTGTTATTCTATCTATTTAACTTGCCTACACTGATCCTAATTTAGTGAGCTTGTTGTTCCTTCAGTTGAGTATCTGATGTGCTGAGTCTCTGTCTTTTGACTTTGTCCTGGTGATCAATAGGTTGTTGTCACTCTGGTCATCGTTAGCTTCCTGGGAGCCTTTTCACTTCAGACCTTATATGCTATAGGTTTGCTCTTGCTCTCTCTCTCTCTCCTATTTCAGGCATGCATATGCTGGTATTAAATTCATCTGCACCATTTTATTCCTGCCGCCAATACAATTATGATTGGTGCTCAATATCAAATTTGGAGGTATAACTGAGCAGTGACATTTTGTTTGATTTTGAATTACGTTCAAAATATTAGTGTATTTTGGAAAAGAATATTGAAGTTTATGCTGTAAACAATTTCTGGAAACTCATGCTGAAGGCAAAAACTCCAACATTCGAAGGCAACATTATGGGTGGTTGATGCCTAAGATAAGGAGTCGTTGCCTCTTTTTTTTTCCTTTTCCCTCAGGATACCCTGTAGATTTCACAAGCCGCTTTAAAATGATTCCTGAGGTGACATCATTGCGCACTTAAACCCAATATGTAACTGGGGCAGAATACAAGCCTCTTCCTTGCCGGCTATAAATTGTCATTTTTGTTTTGGGACTGAACTTGGGTTCACAATGCCTGGATAGAACAATGATACTGGTTGATTTTCTTTCTCATGGTTACAGGAATTACCTTTGCATTTATAGCTTTCTTGGTATATGAGAAGAAGGAGGAAGAGATTGACGGCCTACTTCTGAGAACACATTCTTATGGATGCAAATTAAAATCTAATTTACTCGACAAGATTCCTTTTTCAAAGAGAGATTGATGGATAGCTGGTGACCAGAATTGTTTCTTAGCTTCATTGGGAAGTAGCAGCTTTGTTTACCCCTTGTTCGAGATTCCTGCAGGATTGTATTATAATTCTCTGACTTGAAGCCTATCTGCTTATGTTTTTTGTTCCCTGCTACTTAGGCTTTTGTGCCCATCTAATTATGGGAACTCCAACTTCTTTGAGCGTAGCCAGGTTGTTTTACTTTCAGATAGTGAGAATTAACTGTCTAATATTTTTCCTTAATTCGGTTAACTCTTGTCCCCAGCTCATTGATTTCACTTGTACGTGATAAGAAAAATCGACAACCATGGTACTCAAAACAAGATTGAAGGTATGGAAAAAAGTGTTGAGTGGCTAAACAAATATCAGTTGAATATTTCATTTTTTACTAGATTGAATTCATGTTTCAGATTTTGTTTTGAAGTAGATTTTCTATTGTTTCTCTTCCAGTATCTAAAAGAATGTTTCACTTTAATTTAAAAAGTGGTTCTAAAGCTATATTAGATCTACCGAAAAAGTGAATAATATAATTTTTTACACTAAGAAATATAATACTGCATATAATTAAAATTGTAAAAAAAATCTGTATTGATATAT
>JANHAO010020481.1:0-12827 GCA_026873985.1 Saraca asoca | reverse complement strand
AGGGGGTAGCTTGGATGAGTTACTAGACAATGAAAAACAATCAAAGGCCTTTGATTGGAACAAAAGGGTGAATGCTATTAAAGGCTTGGCTAATGCTTTATTTTAAATTCACTATGACTATTCAACTCCAATTGTTCATCGGGACATTTCAAGTAAAAATATTCTATTGGATTCAGGATATATAGCTTACGTATCTGATTTTGGAGTTTTTGAACCCTGATTCATCCAATAAGACCTTGTTTGGAGACACCTCGGGATACATGGCTCTAGGTTAGATTCTTTTGTATGTACTTTATAATAACTCTACTATAGCTTTAATATTAAATGCTACATTGCCTTTTGTGTTATCACTTAAATTTCATTTTATTGCAGAACTTGCTTTCACAACAGAAGTGAATGAAAAATGTGATGTTTATAGTTTTGGAGTACTTGGTTTTGAAATTATCAAGAGAAAAGCCTAAGGAGATTTTGTTTCTGTTTTGATGGAATGCTTTTTAGGTTCAACAATTGGAAGTTCTTTATTGAAGGATAAGTTGCACCAATGTCTTTATCATCCTAAAGAGCTAGTGGCCAAGGTGGTTATCTCTATTGCAAGGATAGCATTTGCTTGCTTAAATATAGACCCAAAATGTCGGCCTACCATAGAACAAGTATCTAATCAACTTGAGATGCCAAAATCTTCTTTATCAGATCAGTTTGACTTCCACACAGTCACACTTGGACGGCTCCAATGAAGTGATTAACATTTTATGTTCTTTGAGTTGTATATATGAGTGGCTTGTTTGTTTTGCTCACCATTTTAGTTTTTTTTAATCTTTTTTATTTTGGAGGGGATGCTGATGAATGTTTCTATGTGCTTTGTGATCATCGTGTGGTGTAAGTGTGGGTAGCTTTAATAATATTTTAGAGAGTGCATAGGCAGTGATATAAGTTAAAGCAACTTCAATAACAATAATGGACTTGTGATGATTACTATCTTTTTGCTTGTTGTTCATTGTGAGATACCCTCACTACAATAAAACATGTTTTGACAAAAAATGGCTCTTTGGCTTCTTCCTTTCTCTTAGCCGATCTACTTCTCTTCTTTTATCACCATTTTTTTCTCTCTGATTTGGTCTTGCTTCTTCTCTAGTAGCTACTCTGCTCTTTCTCCTTCATTCTCTACTTTTTGGACTACTCTGTTTGCCTCTTGATCAACTTCTGCCTTGCTTCTGGCTGGCCTTTACTTCGATCGACTCTAGTTTAGCTTGTCAACATTGCTATGTCTACTCAGCCTTTGTGTTGCTGCAGTTCTACTTCATTTTTGCTTAGCTATCTTTCCCCTACCTTCCCAACTGGGTTGTGTTGTTCACCAAAGCTCCTTAGTCAATGGCTACTGTCACACCACCTTTGGAGCTACTAGGACTACCTTCTTGCGGAGTTTGGTGTTGTCGTGCTGAAGAGAGGGAAGCTGCCTTGTTTAGTTGATCTTCATAATCAACTTTCATCCTCTTTTTTCTTCAATAGTGGATGCCAAAATAGCCATCGTTTGTGATAATTCCACTGTTCAACTCCGCTCACAGCTGGTGGCTCCCTTGGATGCTATACTATTCTTTTTGTTCCTAATGCCTCTATTATTGTTGCCTTTAATCTGGGAAGTGCTTTGAGCCATCTTCACTCTATTTCTAATTTTGGTATGAATTCTTCATGACATTGCCTTTGATTTTAAATTTGACTTTAGGAAGATGAAATTATATTAGAAAATTTTCATAGGTTATAAGTGCTAGTGATACAAATTAATTCTAGGATGTTTGATTGTATGAAAACCATAGAAGATTTTGAGGAATAGTCAGAAGAAGAGGGCTAGTGAGCTTTTGGCTTGTTTTGGGTAGCTAGATATTAACTCGATCTCTTGTAAAGTGAGTGGATAATCTACTCCTTTTTATGCATATTATTACTCAAAATTATGATTTTAAACTTGTTGAATTTGAATTTGCATTGTTGAAATTTGAAATGAATGAAGTCCTATTATGGTTTGCAATTGAAGTATTACTTTTTAAATTTAGTGAAATGCCTTGTTGTGCTGTTTTCTATGAGAATAGTATTATTGGAAGCTTTGGTGAAATTGTTTCTATATTTTGATGATGAAGGTCTTGAAATGTAGGACAATGATTAAAATGTTAAATCTTAAGTTTATGTATTGAGCTAGATTTTTCATGTGTTACTTATATCTGAAAAAAAAAAGATTTTATGATGTAACAATTGATATGTATATTCAATAGAAGTTAAAAACTTGTTTTACTTGTTGGATATGTGAAGCAATATAAATTGATCTATTTCTCTTATATCAACGAGTACTTGTAATATCTTGAATTTTCTAAAATTAATTTTGGCAACAAAGTAGGGAAAGTAAAAAATTTTGAAGAGTTTAAAATTATAGATTTGAAGTCATGAGAGATCGAGATATAGTAGAAATAGACTATATAAAATTTTGAAAAAATTTTGAAGATCAAGTTATTGTTATAAATGTTCAAAGGAAAAAAATTCATATTTTTGAGAATTAATTTCCATAAAATGTTGAAAATATCAAAACTAGGGTTATAGATATTGGATAAATACAAAATTAGAGCTGTTATGAAGGTATTTAATTTAACTAATTTATATTAAAATTTTATGATCATTGGTAATTGGCAAGTATGTTAAATTTGAATTCAAAATGGAAGAAATAGTAAAATTACTAAAAAGAAAAAATGGTCAACTTGTAGTTATTGGGAAGTTAACTTTCTTTTCCCATTTTGCCCTCCATTAAGCTAGCTTCCCTTCTTCTTCTTCTTGACTTTAGCCTAGAGAAGTTATTCAAACTTCACCATCTTCTCCTCCAAGTTTCCATATTCTCTCACGACCTTCACTCTCTCTTTCTACAAGTAAGTTCACTAACTCTTCTTATTATTTTCTCAAATTTTTACTACTGAATCTTCTCTTCTACCTTTTCTTTTTGATATCAATCATGCTAATTCATTGGGTGAAACTCCAGATATGAATTTTGGAAAATTTCTACCATTGTGCGTGTCATTATTTAACCCATGCATCAACTTAATTTTTCTGGTGCTTTATAGCTTGAATCTATTGAAAAAAGTTGATTTATATTAAATTGAATCATAATCTAAGTATATAAGGTTAGATGAAGAAAGTTTGAAAGCTAAGAGACTCTTCTTTTGTTTTCTTGAAGAATATAGGTAGATTTGGTGTGATTAGCTACACTTTTGTGTTTCTAGTTATCAAGATGAATATCTCTTACCATTCTTGTGAATTAATATATGCTTCTTACTTGTGATTTGCTAAATAAATGATGATAGTTGATAAAAATGAGTTTTATGATTGTTAGGCATAATTTACAATTGAAAGAACTGATTAATAAACTGATTAGTTTGTGATTGAAATAGTTAGGTTTTGTATATGCTTGAGCTATTAAAACATGTGGAAATAAGACCCTATAATGTATGATTGAATCAGCAATTGTCTTCCTCTATTTTTTTGCTATTGTCTACAATTTTTACTCATGTGATTTAAATCACAGGTTTTGAATTAAACCTATGATCATGCTCATAGAAATCTAACAATTTTCTTGGCTTGTTTTCAAACCTCTTGAATTTATATTAGATTTTACTTGGCTTAGTCTTAATTGAACCTTGTGTGTCAATAAAGAAATCTTATAAGAATAATTGATAAATGAGAAAGTATGGTAAGCCTATGTATATGAATGTAAATGTTATAGTACATTAATTGTGAATACTTGGTTATGTAAATTTTGTGATGGCATTTGTGAGATATGAAATGGTGTGTGTGACACCATGAATGACACTGAAATGTGATCATGTGATATTGATAAGGTGTGATTTGGAATAATGAACCAAATCATGGATCTGTGCATTCTAATTGATGAGTGGGATAAGGATGGATTAGAGGGATAAGGCTGAGTCAGAGTAATAAGGAGATTTACATTTTTTATTATTAATTATTTGAACTACTTGTTATCTTATGAAATGTTGTAATATATTGTCATGTGATTGGAATATATAGTGAGCCAAAATGATGGCCAGTGGCTATGAGAGCCTAACTTGGCACGATGTTCAAAGGTAATATAATGCGAATTTTTTCATATATGAATCTTTAATGGTTGATAGTTGCTCATGATGGTTTATTTGAGAAATAGCTAAGTAGATGAGGTATGAACACTTGTATTGTACATGCTTGTTGCTTGGTGAGTTCATAAGTCTAGTATGCTTTATTCACTGAGCCTTAAACTCATTCTTCTATGGACTATTTTTTTTTGCCAGATTCTCAGGATATTGCAAATCCCATTCTTGAAAAGTAAGATGGACAATAATCCAATGAAAATTACAATTGACACATACACCACCATGGTCTCGAGCCCTCTAGGAAATTATCAAATAAACATCCACTACATCCTTATTCAAATCTGTCAGGATGTGAAGTTCTGCACGATGTTGAAATAATTCCATTGGAACCATCAAATGTACTGTTAATGATAGCCTTTTGGATGGTTCAACCCTTGAATGTCAACCATCAAGGTAAAAACCTTTTGCTATCTTTGTTACAACATATAAATAGAAAGGGTCGCAAGGTTTAGTTATAACAACCTATGTTTTGATAATATAGTAAGACATTGTTTAGTGTAACTTCTTTTGGATGCCCTATTTTTAAAAAGTGCATTTGGTAGTTTTAGAAGTAGAAGTAGGCCCTAGAACAAAAGTGTTGTTAGAAATTATTTTCTAGTAATTATTGTAAACATACATATAATCTGGTAAGACTGGTATTTAGCCTGTTGGGTAATACTAGTATAAATTAAATGATATATGTATGTATTTCTTTATGAGTATCTTTGCTTGGTTAAGTTTGCCATAATCTAGTGGTCCTTGTATTATAATGAGATAATTGTAAGAGAAACCCAAGATAATGATAATAGGCATAAACAGTAAAGGCTGGTGAATATCTGATAAGGAAGTGATATCCATGTTAGTCATGACTAGAGATTTTGGGTTGTGACATTTATTGGTATTAGACCAATGGTTTAGGTTAAACTTGTGAGTATAAGCCTATATGTACAATCATTTAGAGTTGTATAGTGGTGGTGATTTAATCAAGTGTTAATAGGAATAGTGCAAGTAACACGTGCACCCAAGAGCACGTATTATTGATACCATTCCCATTGACATGGGAAAATATATGTCTGTGTCAATAGAGTGAAATGAGAACTATTTGTATCTTGAGAATCTGACTAATTTCATGATGTAGATTATAGTGAGAACTAGAAGACAAGAAGGCCAAGAACATGAGTCTAATCATGGAGGATCATCCATTGGACAAAACAATCCCCATTGTGAAGCTAATGAAAGCCCAAAAGTTCCCCAATAGGCGAAAAACTTAGTCTAGCAAGCAATTGATCACCTAGTTTATGCATTAGTGCAAAATCAAAATTGAGATCAAATTAGGGAGACTAAGCAGAATAGGTGAAATGGAAGAGATCGAACTTCTCTTGCTAGAAATGAGCAAGAAAATAGGTTGAGAATTGTTCATGAATTCCTGGAACTAAAGCTACCTCGATATTTGAGAACAAATTCTTTTGTAGACTTATACCAATTTCTTGATCAAATTAAAAGGTATGGTAGATGTTGCAATGTCCTGAATCCTTATTGATAAAACTTGTATGATATCAGGTGGATGATCTAGCATATCATCAGTATGTTGGGACTATTGAAGGGTGAGCTATAGATGCAGAATTATTAACATGGGTGATGTTCCAAGAAGTTTTTATTAATAGATTTCTTCCTCCTAGTGTCCAACAAACAAATGCTTGGGGATTTGAAAATTTAAGGCAAGAAAACGTGTCTATAAGTGAATATGATGCTTAATTTACTCGACTCTTGTTATATGCTACTGATCTGATTCCTAATGAAGCCATGAAAGTAGAAAGGTTTGTATAAGGGCTTTGCAATTATTATTTTTATCATCTTAAAGTCAATCCATACAACATATTAATAAGCCATGAATCAGGCTTTACGGGTGGAGTTGAGGTCCAAGGAGCATTGAGAGAGGGAAATGCTTTTTCTACTAGTAAAAAGAAAGTTTGAATTAAAGGGACTAATACAATTCAGAGTGGGTGAGCAACTCTAGATCGTGAAGCACCACCAAGTGGGTGGAGAGGAAATTTTTCTAGATCATCTTAGTCAAAGAATCCAGTTGTAAGAAGAAACATGGGAGCTCAATCTATTTCCAACATTTTTGTTCCATTCTATGGAAGGAGCATACCTTAAAGTCAAGGAAATTCTAATGTTAATTTGCAATAATGTAAAATATGCAATACAAGTCATTATGGACCTTGTAGGAAATATTTGACTCGATGTTTCTGATGTGGTCAACCTAGACATAGGGTGAACGAATGTCTAATGAATAAGGTACCTCGTGGTATGATACAAATTATCAAGCAAGACCTCATAATCAATTAGCATCACCATTTGCATCCTCAATAAGAGTACCAATAGTGTCTCAATGAAATGATGGGAGAAACAATCATGGAAGAAATCCCAATGAAGCCATAGCACAAGTTTATAATCTTACTAGACAAGAAGTCCAAGCATTTAATGCGATAGTCTTAGGTATTTTAAAAATACATGATTTACAAGCTTGGGTATTGTTTGAACCTAATGCTTCTTATTCTTTTCTTGCAAAGAAATTTGTTGTTTTATTAAATGAAATGGGTGAACTGATGGAGACACTATTGGTAGTAATGACTCCCAGTAGCAGGACTTTTCTAGCTAATCGATTAGTTGGAAAGTGTGCCATGATAATAGGAGGTAAGCAAATAACTGTAAATCTAGTTGTGTTAGATATGGTTGACTATGAGATGATTTGAAGGATGTATTGCCTCGATAAGAATGTTACACTTCATGTAGATGAATCCTCCTCTATGGTTTTTTAAAAGGAAATGGTAGCTAAGATAGCTTAGTTAATTTGAAGCATTTGAGCTTTGAAATTTTTAAACAAGGGATGTACAACTTATTTAGCTATGGTACAAGACCTAAATCAAGTTGTCCTAAATCCAAATGTAGTTCAAGTTATACAAGAATTTCTCGATGTCCTTCCTAATAAGTTACCTGGATTAACCCTAGATTTTGAATTTGAATTCACTATTAATTTGATACCTGGCACTCAGCCTATCTCCATTCCTCCTTATTGAATGGTGCCAATGGAATTGAAGGAATTAAAAATTTAGTTATAGGAGTTACTTGATAGAGGGCTTATTCACCTAAGTGTATTGCCTTGGAGAGCACCCATACTTTTTGTGAGAAAGAGAGAGAGATCATTATGATTGTATATTAAGCACCACCAACTAAACAAGGTGACCATTAAGAATAAATATACCCTTCCTAATATTGATGATTTGCATGACTAGTTACAAGGAGCAAAGTATTTCTCAAAAATTGATTTGAGATCGGGATATCATCAGCTGAAGATTCTTAAAGAAGATGTACCTAAAATTTCCTTTTGTACGTGATACAAGCATTATGAATTTCTCGTAATGTCGATTGGCTTAACAAACACCCTAGTTACTTCTATGGATTTAATGAATTGGGTTTTCAAACCATTTTTGGATAAGTTTATGATTGTATTTGTTGATGATATCATGGTCTATTCTAAAAGAAAGGAAGAGCATAATCAACACTTGTAAATAGTGTTGCAAACTCTATAGGAGCATAAACTGTATGCGAAATTCCCCAAATGTGAATTTGGACAACTAGTGTTAAGTTACTTGGCCATGTGGTGTTGTAGGAGGGAATGAGAGTTGACTCTTAAAAAATAGAAGCTATAAAGATTTGGCCTAGACCCATGATGATAACTGAAATTCATAGTTCTCTTGGTTTAGCTTGATATTACCAGAAATTTGTCAAAGATTTTTCAAAGATCTATATGCCATTGACAAAACAGACTCAGAGAGGAGTGAAGTTTGAATGGACTCCTACATGCGAAGAAAGTTTCCAAGAATTAAAGAAAAGTCTAATAATAATTGGGGTGCATGCTAATGTATTGTAATGCTTCTCAAATTAGATTGGGGTGCACGCTAATGTAGAATGGAAAAGTAATTGTATATGAGTCAAGGCAATTGAAGAAGCATAAATAGAATTGCCTTACTCATGATTTGGAAATGGCAGTGGTTGTTTTTGCTTTAAAGATATGGAGACACTACCTATATGGAGAAACATATGAGATTTATATGGATACAAAAGTCTAAAATACATTTTCAAATAGAAAGATCTTAATCTTCAACAATGAAAATGGATGGAGTTAGTCAAAGATCATGATTATTTGATATTGTATCATCTTGGCAAGGTAAATATGGTGATAGATGCATTAAGTTGCAAGTTAGCAATTAGTTTGGCTCATTTCCTCTATTAGTAGGAAAAGTTGATGTATTCCTACTTAAAATTTGAAAGACTTGGAGTGCAATTAGAAGTTTGGGACTAGACCTTGATTCTAATGCATATGACAATACAGTTAGTGATGATAGATTGAATTAAAGAAGCTAAAAAAAAAGATCCATAATACTAGATTCTTAAACAAAGATGGGAAAAAGAATCAAACTCAAATATTATAGTTGACGAAATAGGAGTGCTAAAGAAAGAAGGACGATTGTGGATCCCTTCAAGTCATGGAGATTTACTAAATTAGACTCATAACTTGTCATACATAATGCACCCTAGTGTGACTAAAATGTATCATGATTTAAAAGATGTGTTCTTGTAGGAAGGCATGAAATGTGACGTGCTAGAATACATAACAAAGTGTCTTACATATCAACAAGTAAAGGTGGAACATCAACAATAGACAAGATTGCACCAATCTATTAAGATTCCCGAGTGGATATGGGCAAGTATTAGAATGGATTTCTTAGTTAGATTGCCAAGATTGTTAAAGGGTTATGATTTGATTTGGGTTATTATTGATCATTTAGCAAATTGCCTCTTTTCTTACCCATTAAGATGACTTATTCAGCTACTTAATATGTGCAATCATACCTTAATTATATAATTCCTTTAATGGTGTGTCATTGACAATTATTCAGATCATGGTACCTAGTTTACTTTTTACTTCTAGCAATCATTTTAGCAAGTGTTAGGTATTGAACTATGGTTCAATACTGCCTTTCATCCATAGACTGATGGTCAAATTCAGTGAACAATCTAGATTTTGGAAGATATGTTTCGAGCATGTGTAATTGAATTTGAGAGAAACTAGGAAAGGTACTTGCCACTTATTGAATTTGCTTACAACAATAGTAACCAATTCAATATTGAAATGGCACCATTTGAGGCATTATATGGGAAGAGATATAGATTTCCAGTTGGTTGGTTTGAGCCTCGAGAAGACAAAGTTGCTAGAGTTGGATCTTATAGCAAATGTAGTTGAAAAGATATAATTTATCCATGATCGAATGAAAGTAGCTCAAGACAGATAAAATTCATACATAAATAATAGAAGGAGAGACCTTGAATTTGAGATTGGTGACTAAGATTTTCTCAAAGCATCCCTTGTGAAAGGAATTTTGCAATTTGACAAAAAGGAAAAGTTAGCATCGTAGTATGTGGGACCATTCAGAATTATCAAATGTGTAGGAGCAATGGCATATGAATTGGAGTTGTCAAATGAGATGCAGGGTATTCACCCAGTGTTTCATGTCTCTATGTTGAAAAAGCATGTCCTAGCTAATTCTCATGTTGTTAGAGAAGAATCAATTTAGTTGGATACCAAACTGACATATACAAAACAACTGACCACTATCCTTTATCGACAAATTCAAAAATTATGGTCAAAAGAAGTTCCCATGACCAAAGTGTTATGGGAACAACATGATGAATGAGAAGCCATATGGGAATTGGAAATTGAAATGCAAAGGCAATATCCACAATTATTTGGTAAGGGATGAATATAAGAATCATTAGTTGTTCTAGTTCACTTGTCAATGTTATTTTGAATTTGAGGACAAATTCTTTTTAAGAGGAGAGAATTGTAATACCTTGAATTTTCTAAAATCATTTTTGGCAATAAAATAAGGAAAATAAAAAATTTGGAGGAATTCAAAATTATAGATCTAATGTTACAAGAGACCCAGATATAGTAGAAATAGATTATATAAAATTTTTGAAATATTTTAGAGATCAAGTTATTGTTATAAATGTTCAAAGGAAAAAAATTCATATTTTTGAGAATTAATTTCCATAAAACATTGAAAATATTGAAACTAGGGCTATGGATATCAAATATATTAAAATTTTGTGATCATTGGAGATTGGCATGTATGTTAAATTTGAGTTCAAAATGGAGGAAATAGGAAAATTACTAAAAAGAAAAATGTTCAACTTGTAGTTATTTTGAAGTTGACTTTCTTTTCCCACTTTGCCCTCTATTGAGCTAGCTTCCCCTTCTTCTTTTTCTTGGCTTCAACATGAACAAGTCATGCAAACTTCACCATCTTTTCCTCCAAATTTCCATATTCTCTCACTTCCTTTACTCTTTCTCTCTACAAGTAAGTTCACTAACTTTTCTTTATTTTCTCAAATTTTTACTATTGAATCTTCTCTTCTTCCTCTTCGTTTTGATATCAAAATCATGTTGATTCATTGGCTAAAATTTTAGATATGAATTTTGGAAAATTTTCTGCCACTGTTTATGCCATTATTCAACCTATGAATTAACATGATTTTTCTAGCGTTTTAGAGCTTGAATCTATTAAATATAACTAGTTTCTATTAAATTGAATCATAATCTAAATATATAAGCATAGATAAAAAGAAAAATCATTGGAAAAGTTTGAAAGCTAATAGACTCTCCTTTTGCCTTCTTGAAGAGTATAGGCAGATTTATTATGATTAGTTGCACTTTTGTGTTTCCAATTATCAAGGTGAATATCTCTTACCATTCTTGTGAATTAATATATGTTTCTTACTTGTGATCTACTGAATAAATAATTATAATTGATGAAAATGGGTTTTGTGATGATGAGGCATAATTTATGATTGAAAGGATCGATTAATAAATTGATATAGTTAGGTTTTGTGTATGCTTAAGCTATTAAAACATGCAAAGATATGACCCTATAATGTATGATTGAATCAAAAATTGTCATCCCTAGTTTTTTTTTTTGCTATTCCCTATAATTTTTGCTTCTGCGATTCGGATTGTAGCTTTTGAACTAAACTCACGATCATGCTTGTAGAAACCCAGTAATTTTGTTCTTATGATTTGAATTGGGATTTGAACTAAATTCACAATGATTTGAATTGACCTTCCTTACTCTATTTTCTTGATTCTACTTGAGATTCTGGTCACATTTAAAACTAGAATGTTCAAACATTTGCACATTTTGGCAAGTAGACTGCATATTTAGCTAAATTCCTTTGAGTCGAATCAAGTCTTTCTCATTTGAATTTTTTAATACTAATTGCAATTCTACTTAAACTTCTTCAACAATTTTGATCATGATCCTGATCATAATTCTAGAAATTTCTGCATTTCTTGGCTTCTTTTCACACCTTTCAAATTTATATTGGATTGGTTTAGCCTTAATTGAACCTTGTGTATTAATAAAAAAATTCCTATCAGAAGAATTGATGAATGAGAAAGTATGGTATGCCTATGTATATGAATGTGAATGTGAATGTTATAGTATATCTATTGTGAATACCTTGGTTATGTAAGGTGTGATGGCATTTGTGAGAATTGAAATGGTGTGTATGACACCATGAATGACATTAGAATGTGATCGTGTGATATTGATAAGGTGTGACGGGGAATAATGAACCGGATCCTGAATCTATGCATTCTAATTGATGAGTGGGATTGGAAGGATAAGGCTAATTTGTGTGAGATAAGGCTAGATTAGAGGAACAAGGAGATTTACATTTTCTGTTATTAATTATTTGAACTGCTTGTTATCTTATGAAATGTTGCAATATATTATCATGTGATCGGAATATATAGTGAGCCAAAATGATGACCAGTGTCCATGAGAGCCTAACTTGGCACAAAGTTCAAAGGTAAGATAATATGAATTTCTTCATATATGAATCTCTAATGATTGATAGTTGCTCATGAAGTTTTATTTGAGAAATAGCCAAATACATGAGGTATGAATGCTTGTATTGTACATGCTTATTATTTGGTGAGTGTATAAGTCTAGTATGTTTTATTCCCTAAGCCCCAGACTCATTCTTCTATGGATTTTTTTTTTTTAAGATTCTTAAGATATTGCAAATCCTATTCCTAAAAATTAAGATTGACAAATATCCAATGAAAATTATAATGGATATATACACCACCATGGTCTCAAGTCCTCTAGGAAGCTACTAAATAAATATCTACTACACCATCATTTTGAATTTGTCAAGATGTGAAGTTCTACATGCTGTTGAAATAATTCCACTGGAACCACCAAATGTATCGTTAATGATGGCCCTTTTGCTATCTTTTTGACAACATGTAAATAGAAAGGGTCACAGGGCTTAGTTATAGTAACCTATGTTTTGATAATATGGTAAGACATAGGTTAGTGTAACTTCTTTTGGATGCAGTGCATTTGGTAGTTTTGGAAGTAAAAGTAGGCCCTAGAACAAAAGGTTGTTAGAGGTTATTTTGTAGTAACTATTGTAAACATACATTCAATTTGGCAAAACTAGGATTTAGCCTATTGATAACAAAATATTTCACTCATTTAATTGTCCTCTCACTAAGCTTTTTAAGGTCTAAAATGACTTACTTTCAGTTGTGTTATT